>JAPDEH010000079.1:0-127339 GCA_027569075.1 Aspergillus asperescens | reverse complement strand
TCATTGTTACTACTACGTGCATCTAACTACCTCGTTAACGTACCTACGAACGATCTTCCACTTGTCCACAGAATAATCCTTAAGGTCCGACGACTTAAGACGGAACAGCCGACCTTATCTGACAATATCCCGATAGTTCTCCATGAAGAAAGTATATTTTTAGATAACAAGGCCTGCTTCCAGGCCGGCCAGAAGAGACGGAAGAAGTCCCGCTTAGTAATATGACTAAGGCCCATTAATTTATACAAGAAATCTTCCAGGTTCTTGCTATAGGCAGTGGAAAGAGGACTGAAGATTCCAACATTAAGCAGCTGCAGCGAATGGGTTGAATAAGACGGATAAGTTATTAAAAGGATCTTATTAGTGTCACAGTAATTGATAAACTTCATAGTAAGGTAAGATCTGTGGCTATCAAGGATTAGAAGCCTCTAATACCTCCGCGCTTTCTCCTTTGTCTCCCGGTCAAATATATTCTTTAACCAAGTATATCCTAGCTTATTATTTGTCCAGCCGCTTTCAGAGGAGGCAAAGAAGTAATTATGAAGTTTAGGATCAAAGTCTTGCAGCCAGGAATCCTGTATATTACCACTGGTAGCCTGGTAAATAAGACCTGGTAAGAGCAAGCTTCCATCAGCATAAATATAAGTAATTAAGATTATCTACTCGCGATTCCAATCCTGCAGGCGCTGCTTAAGGCCTTTACTCTTATATTTCTGCTTAGAAAAGATCCTGAGGCCTTTAGTAAGGACTCCAATAAGAAATCCTTTCCCATTCATATTGTAGATATCCTCCACATGCAGCTTGTATTTCTCTAGTTTCCGGCATAATAATTTGAAGTATAGTGTATATTTATATGCGGAATCAGCTTGTTTTCACGCGGCATCAATAGTGGTTGTATAGGTTGAAATAAGGTTATCTTGGTGTCGCTTTAGAAAGCAGCCAGGCCAGTGTATTCCAGGCTTCTTTCTACTTATCTCCTTTCCAAAATTGCGTAGCATCTCATGAGATGTGAAAAGGCCTTGTTTGGTAAGCTTATTAATATATTTTATAAGTTCTTTTTCATGTTAGTTGCTGAGAGCTCGCTGCTGCTCATATTGGTGGTCCCTCAAGCTCGAAACCCCGCGGTGGCGCCTTGACAGCGTTGATTGATCAACACCAAATTATTTCGCAATTTCAGTATACTTAATTGGAGCGCCTGGTTCTAAGGAATCGATTGCTTCTAGCGCCGCTTCAATTGGAGTCATATTGAATGAGATATAAGGAGTTGAAAATTGCTATCTAGAAAGTCGGTGAGGGGGAAAACGTGCATCAGGTGGGGCCGTGCATCAGGTGATCACCGACTGTATCGGACTTGGAAATCAAGGAGTTCGTGGGCTTGTGTTTCGACTTTTCCTCTCACCCTGAAGACAGCCATCCGGTTCTGTGGCAGATTAGCTTCTTGTACCAGTTTAAAATTCCCTAACCTGAAGTCAACTGCCGCGTCTCAGAGAAAAAAAAATGAAAATGCCCAACATTGCCAACCATTGCCAACCAAATGTTCTCCGGCGTGGGAATCCTCAAACAGGTCACAAGAGTCCCATACAAGGTGGCTTTCGTTCCACAGCACCTTTCTTGAGTCACTTCCCAACACAAGAGCGAGTGTAGTCTCTTTTGCGACTTGAGATTGAACCGCTGATGCACCAGACATCGTGGGAGGAGAAGTTGAAGTTGAATTTCTGAGACATTCATAACCAGGAAGAAAGCGCTTCCTCCTTAGACTAAGTGGACTGAGGATGGTGAGAAAACAAGTCAAGCAATTTAGCCATTAGTAACTGAAGGACTCTTTTTTTTTTTTTTTGGCTCTGCGAATATCCTGCCATCTTACAGTCTCAAAGATGCAACAAAGGACAGGCCCTTCACCTAGGCAATCATGCATAGGGGAATGCTGCTTACCCCTCTTCTGAACCAAATATACACCTAGCACTGCCTTCCCCTTTGTTACCAATTGCTGATTATGCCACTCAAGCAGCCTTGTTAAGCTGTTATCATGGCACCGTGTCAGCCTTGAAAGATGCCTTGGGCTTTCCACCCAGAGATATTAGTTGGTAAGCAACTTCCAAGTTACTTCATTCAAGTTCCCTCCGGAAGTAGCCATACAAGCGCCGCAGGAATTGGTTCCTACAGCCGGCTAGACTTGTCTCTCGGCTCAAACAGTCGGGACGCTATATCTCCCATCTGTCCACCATCCACCATGCCGGGAGCCACCCTCTCTTCTTTCTCATTTCAGCTTCACCATTTCAATCAATCTCCGGCTTTGAATGCATTGGACAAGTGTATCCCTCCCCAGAGCAACCGCCCTTCCTCTACTTTCGTCTTCGGTACAATCACCTAGTCCTAACGATGGGCATTGTCTTCATCCGCTCACCACCATACACACACACACACAAAGAGTATATTTCCACGCGAGGGCAGACACAAGATGAGGAATAATGGGTAGGTCCTCTGTACAAGAGACTGCGGTAGGCTGTCTTAGAATTTGTGTTCCACTGTGGCTTGCTTGCCAGGCTCGTCTATCATTATAATAGTAGCCTTCTCTCAGCCTGCTTTTCGATATAATGGAAGGACCTACGCGGACTTCCGACTCCCGAATTACCGGAATTGACAGGGCCGAAGACCGAAACTTTAGATTGGCGCTCAGCGAATCAGAGACGAGAGATGGGATAGCAAACGATGGTCGTGTAGCTTGGCGTCGAACGGCACAGGCTAAGGAATAGTCTTTATAAGGTACTCTCTTGTATCTGCTAGTGGATAAAAAAATTCACTTTTTTTTTTAATAGTGTCCCCTAGTTACATAGGCAGATTCGCGTCTCTAAGGGCATGCTAGCCGTACTAGGCTGCAATAGAGCTATATAAGTAAGGATTGCCACTGGGCTACCCTACTAGAATATTTCATTATAATTACTACCCCAAACAAGCCTATGTTATATTTTTAGTCCAAACTACTCCTGGTCAGCGTTGCCAGCCGAAGGAGACTGTCTGTTACTCTCCCGAGCTGTGCGAACCATACCCACCACGCTGATCATATCCAAAACCTTCCACTCTTCAAACCCGCGAAACATGTCTTGAAACTTCACAGCCTTCTCTGTATCTTTCTTCAACTGTTCTAGCTGTTTTGTAAGAGCAGCAAGTTCCTGGCTTTTTGATGCGTTCAGGTCCTCTTGTGCTTTCCACTGCTCAACATTTCTAGCGGAAACAGTAGACTGTTCACCAGCTGAGGACTTAAGCTCCTCCAGCTCTTTGGTCTGGGCATCAAGCAGCTTGCTCTGTGCGTCAAGCCTCTCCCTCAATTCGCTTTGCACAGACTCAGATTGCTCAAGTCTTTGTTTGGAGGTGGCCACTTCAGCTTCCAAACAACGTTCTCGGTCTGTTCGTTCTTCATGGTTCTCTTGGAAGTCGTTGGCGCGAAGAAGGAGGTACCTCGCTGCGCCTACGAGGTACTCCACACAAGGCATTACTTTTGGCGTTGTAGGATTTGATTTCATTCCTGGCGCGGGCATTGCTGGGGTGGGCTTATCCTGCGGGGTCGATGTAGACGAGTCTGTAGTCGTTGCAGCAGCCAGTACCATTGATTTTGCTGGTGTTGGCGGGCGCGGGGGTAAAGATAAGTTGAGGGTGGTGGGGCATTTGGCAGCTGGGGTCTGAGAATTCTCACAGTTGGATGTTGATGGTATTGCAGCTGACGAGCCAGTCTGCTGATTCGTGGCTGGCGCTCCCACGCTTTGGGGAGTATGAGTTTGCAGAACCGGGGACTGGGTAGTGGGACTGATAGTACTGGGAGATAATGGTAAAACTCCTCCCGCCTGCATTGGCTGTGGTGTTTGAACCATAGGGACAGCCTCAGAAACTGTATTAGATATAGTCTCGGATGCTGGTATCGCAGGCCGGTCAGGACTTGAATGACACATCCTCTGTTGAGAAGGCAAGGCAGTCGCTGATCGTGCCTCAGATGAAGGAGGGAAGGTTAGAGCCTTTCGTGGCCGGTCCGGCGAGTGGCAAAAATGCTCCTGCGGGCTTAACGAGTGACTCTGAAGCTTGAGGACTGTGAGCACAGGAAATGATCACCAAGCCGGGAAGAAATAGACACTCACGGGCATTGTCTGACCATTGTCTTCGATATCCCCGTCATCCTCATTGCTTTCTTCATCGTCATCAATTACAATCCTAGCCTGTTTATCGGGCGGACCTTGCGAGGCTCTCGAGTCACGTAGCATAGGTCGCTTGGCTTTCAGAACAGGGTGAGCATTTCTGCTATCATTGTTCGGCTGAAGTCGCTTTCTGGAACTGAATTTCTCCATCCTCATATATTCGCCGTAGGGAGTGTTTTGGGTCTGGTGGGGGAAAAGGTTCAACTAAAACTTGTTAGTAGGCAGCATCCATCCAAGACGTAGGTGATGAGAACATACCTTATAGAACTGCGTCTAGTTGAGATGGCTGTAAAGTTTCCTCAAGTACGAGAGCCGATTCCTCTTAGTAGTTGCCCACCGACCGCCAGGGCTTTGGCCGCATGACACCTGGCGAGAGCGTCTTAAAGAGTAGTCGGACATGTCGGTGTTGTTTTAAGGGCGGTGGACTTTCGAAGAGTTCCGAAAATTGTCTTCATCACAGCTATCTCTTCTTGCTTCTCTCGCCCCCTTTTTTTTTACTTTTTCTGCTCAACCCAAGCATCGGACCTGATCTTTGTGGCGCGTAAATTACGGTCCAGGCAGCTCGCTGATTCAGTGAGTGTCCGACCAAGGCATTATGACAAGGCAAGACAAATGTCAGGATTGACATCCTTCTGAACTATAATCATCGTTGTATTGAACAATCCTGGTGCAAGAAGTGAACAAAGAATTGGGAGCGGGTGGGGGCAACGCTGTAGTCCACCGTCTGGTTTCAAGATACCGAAAAAGAAATCTAAAATCAAAAATTAAATATGGAATCAGCGAAGATACGCGGCACACTCGGGCGGAACATTGTCAACATTCCAGCTCAGCTCTCGGTCACGGTCCGCTTGAGACTTGCAGGTGTAAATTAAAGGAGGCCAACTTTTTGACAAAAATGGAAAGTGCAGAGATCCCCCCGCCATCGATGTTGGCCGACTCCGATATATTCGGTGGTGGAGAGTTCTGTCTGATCACTTGGACTCAGCGGCCCGTACCGGCACTCGACTCTCCCGATTCCCCGGTCCAGAGTCATTGGTCAAGCTCAATGTCACAGTGGGGTGGCATAAATTACCAAAAGCGGACTTTTACCGTCATCAATGGTAAATAACGCGATTTATGACAGTTGATGAACTCAACTCATTGTGCTAACTGCATGGGGATGCCATAAATTACAAAAAGAAGGAGATTCTGACGGTCATGGCCTGTAAATAACGGACTTGAAGAGCGGGTCCTTTTAGCGAATAGAATAACAGGAATTTTCCCATGATCTTGGTACCGACAAAAAGCAAAAATTGTTCTGAATCCTTCAATTCATGACTCGTGGCCTCGGTAAGGTGTAAACTCAAAACACAAATACGACACAATTACCCTACAATACTCTGTACAGACTTTTTGATACAACACACTTATCTTACCGGATTGATACATACGTACTTACATGGCTCTAAGCACTTTCCAGCCTCCAGCTCACAGTCTCATGAAGTATCAAATACCAAGTAGTCAACACTGCTGGTGTAACGTGCTAATGCAGGAGCTCTGTTCCCCATCGAGGAACTCGAGGCCCTTGTCTCGTGCAACTTCCCCTGACCGCTTCTCTGACTCTGAGAACTATCACATTTGGGTCTGATGATGCGAAACTCAATTCTCTGTCGCCATTCACTGTTCTGGGCAGCAAATTTTTTCCTGGCAAACGAAGCTGATTAAATTCCGGGTCGGCGCGCATGTATCACGTGATCTTCCACCGGTATAGAGAACTTCTCAATGAGATACAGAGATGGCACCTCTCCCCTCTATAGGTAGCCAAAACAGGCTCTGCCTACAGAAGACCAGGCCAGGGTAGTGCCAGGCGCTTCTCCCACTCTTTTTCAAACCAATAAGTGTCCAGTTTTGTTATTTCAAGCACGCATTTTTAGCTTAGGTAACACGTCCGGTTGCCCCTCGGGAGGTCGCGAGTCACTCGCCACGTGACCGCCAAGCGACGTTAAATAATTAATAATAATAATAATAATTAATAAAAACAGAGATGGCACCACCTTGATGATTCCTGCCGCATTCATAAAGTACTTGAGTGATGCATTTTTCTCTGTACAGTGCTACTGACCCTCACCTTGCTGATATGATGTTCCTCAATCTAGAAACCTCAGGGCTCCAGAGTTGGTAGGCCAATCTTGGAAGGCGGTCCCATGTGGCAGAATACCGTGACTCCTATACACGCGTGGTGCCTGGTTGGAAGCTCTGATGGGTTGATGGATCATGAGAGCTGACCTCGGTCCGACCATTATTCCTCATCACAGCTTTAACTCTTAATATTTCCTTCTACCTCATCGCTCTTCAGCGACCTTGCCATCAATGCCTCCACGTCGCCGCCCCAAGCCACCTCTCTGGGCCCGTTTTCGAACATGGCTTCGCTACGCACATTCACCGCTCCGACTACGTAATAGTCTCAACCGACTTAGGCCTCAGTCCAAGTATCCTTTGCTCGCGCTCCTGCGGATGTTTATCCCTTATCCATCCTGGTTCTTTCCGATACCTGGTCCATTTTCTCTCCGCGCGCTTATCGAAGATACGAAGAATGAGACAGGAATAATCATGGCTAATTTTGGCGAAATCCACAATCTCCGTGCTATTCCTATCTGGCGCATGCGCGACACTCCGCTACGGTCAATTTACCGGCTCTATGAACTTCATCTCGCTGACCATTACGAGCTGATGGGGTGGGAGACGGAATATTTCTTTTATCGGAAAGACTGGAGTGTACAAGACATACCAGACCCGAAAGATCCTGATCCACTTCGTTATGCAGTTCTTGCTTCCATTGTTGATGAATTACATGAAGCAGTCAACTGGAGATTGAGTCTGGGGCTGCGGAGAAATCGACAACATATATATCGTGAAGAAGATGGAGACCCGTGGCCGCCGTTTACTCCAGAGGGCCTACCTGACTGGACAAAGAAAGTGGCCCCTATTGATAAGGATCTACTAAGGCTGTCAGTGCCACCAAAATCATTGGATGCGGAGGGGAATCTAGTGCTGGAGGCGAATGGTAAAGGTCCCAATTTTGCCCGGCGAAATATTATCACAAACACAGGCTGGTTCTATACCATCTAAGAACGATTCAATCGAGCACATCGATGAACGCATGAAGTCAACCCTATTTGAAAATCACCTCGTTATACTTGCGGCGGTATACGTCAGAGACGTGCTGCATTGTCTCGTAATCGGGGATTTCATCGAACCCGTTCGTGTTCATCGACCGAATCTCTTCCAAATCCAGAGGGCCATTGTTGCGCGCTTTCATATATTTCAAAAAAGCTATGGCATCTTCCATGTCCATTTCCGCCTTCCGGTCCCGATTTCCACCGTAGATTCTCCTCAATTTGCGCTCGAGAGCCCATTCAATTGGAGCGGCTAGGACCTCCAGATTTTGTCCTTTGAAAAGTGTGATGCCCTCTTTTATGGCTTGTTGAAACAGGGCCTGTCGAGTTTTCTTCGTGACGAAGATAGCCATGTCGGTATTGACCCATTCATCGTTATAGTATAGCTTTTCCGCCACTGACAGAATCGCACTCTGAAGGGCACCTTCAATCTCCTTGTCTCCGGCAAATTCTGGGTCAATCAGGTAATCCAGATCACCTGTGCTGTCGCGATTCTTGAGATAAGACACGGCAACGAACCCACCGGCAGTGATGAGTCGGATAGGGGCGAATGCGATGAGCCAGGCATTCTTACCCATCTCATCATCGAGTTCTGCAAGGCCTTTTAGTCATAGTTAGGAGTTCCTGATCAGAGCACTGTCATACACTGGCAGGGAATGGGATATTCAAGACAGCTTACCGTCCTCGAAATCTTTCGCGTTGAGATATTTCTTTCGTGCGCTCATGGTGGAAGCTTTTCGTCGGATTCGAAGTAGAGAACGGCTGGAGGTTCTGTGAGCCCGGGGTGGTAGATACCTTAGGTATGGATTCAAGTTGCTCCTGCTAATCTTGGGCGCCAGCGACTCTCACGTGATGTACAAGATTCAACCCTCATTGGCAGATTTGCGTCCACCCAGGTCAGTACCTAGGTATGGGCCCATTTAAAGACATGTAAATTACCAAAAGGCAACGTTTTTGCCCTTCAAGGTAAATGATGGGGTTTGGGCCCAGGGCTCCTCAATGTCCATTATTTGAGGCATTGGCCATCCCCTGGCATCTACTATCAAGAGGCAGAGACACATGGAGAATCGGAAGACCGCTAAGTCTTCATCATATTCTTTTTATAGATTGTGCTCATGGAGCCTTGACCTCGACCATAAGCTTTCCTGTTGAAAGCGTTTAATATAAAGTCTCAATGATATACCGAGCCAACTGCAGCTGGGACGTAGGAAAGAGCATTAATTCATACACCCTTGGGACCAAACGTACTGTTATGAACCCAGCCAAGCGGTAAGGATATTATGTCCGGCATAATATCCAGCGGTCAGGGTTTTAGCGGGACGACAGCACTCCTCAGGCAACCACACCATCAGCAGGTGATGGTGCCAGCGCAGCCGCTGGGGCACCACGGGGCACGTGACCTTATACCATTCGGTATACCATGAGTGGTAGGGGAATGGCATACGGGGAAGGAGCGCCATGATTGGGTATACCATCTGGTATACCATGAATGGTAGGAGGTTAAGGGTATATAAGGACGATCATTATCACTGTATCTAGCTTTACTATTCTTCGTGATCAATACCATTGTTATCTACAGAGTATAGCTTTGTGAACAATAAAATAAGCAACTCGTCTAGTACTTACTCTACAGACTTAGGTTTTGATCTAAGCCAGGCCCTACATCCGATCGTACGCTCAACCAGGACCGTGACAGTCTCCATACTGTTGGACGTGACAGGTAAGAAGTCAATCGATAGGAGAGCTTACAGGAAGACCTAGGGTTAGGAAGGCTTGAGGAGTCAACCTTCCGTAACACGTACCTGTATTTATACCCTGATATATAGATTTATCAAGGCTGTCTCTGCTTCCTGTAGACCACCACGCACAATAGTTTTTCTGCTTCTCAAGCGACCTTCCGCCAGCCATTTGCTCAGCCTCCTTCTGACCTCTAGGAAGCGGTCAACATGATCAAACACAATGAACCCTTCCATCCGAATCCACTTCCTCCATATCATTTGATAGTTCTTCGACCCCTACACCTGACATTCATTATACTACTAGCTGACTCCACCACATATAACAAACCGAGCCTTCTCACGAGCACAGGCAAGAGCTGGATCCAGAACCTGCCCTCCGATGTTATCATAAAAAAGGTCGATCTTCTCCTTCGTCGGCGCCATGAAATCATCCTCAAAGCTCGCGCTCAGCGCGCCGTCAAACCCGAGCTCCTCAACTAACCACCGGCATTTCTCATCCGACCCAGCAATCCCATAAACGGTCGCAACGTGCATCTTAGCAATCTGCCCAGCAACAGATCCCGTCACTCCAGCTGCCCCAAAAACAATCACAACATCTCCTACCTTGACACACCCAGCTTCGACCATCCCCCAGTATGCGGTCATTCCAGTGAACCCCAGGACACCCAGTATATCACTTACCTACCCCCCACGAGCAGGATCCGGCATCGGCACGGGATCCACTCGGGCTTCATTCATAGTTGCCTTCTCGGTCCAGCCAACCATCCTTATTGCGTAGGATCCAATGGGGGAAGCGTTCTGATCTGGAGGCCATTACACGGCCTAAGACGTACCCGCGCATGATTTCGCCGATTGCGACGGGGGGGATATATGACACTTTGTCGTCGATCAAGCCGCGCGTGGCTGGGTCGAGACCTAGATAGAGGGTTTCCAGGGTGATGTCTCTATCTTGGAGGTCTTGTAGATCGGGGGTTTGGTGGGACTCTGTATAGAAGGTCTCGCCTGGGAGGATCGCGGTCTCGGGTCGCTTTGCTAGATGGATTGCGATGTTTCCGGAAGGAATAGCTTAAGGCAGATTGTTGATGAACCTGGAAAGAGAATAAGATTGGTCTCAAGAGTCATCCAATTTAGATAGCTACTTAGACACAGATAGGGACGTCCTACCTTGTAATAGGTGATAGAGTCGCCTAGTCTGGCAGCAGAAACATGTTTTGGAGTTTGGGGAGAAAGGTCAATAACTCAATGAACAGTTTGAGATATGGAGGGATCAAGCTTGGATGTACCGAGTGAATATCAGTGCCTATAATCTGGAACCTATCTATACACGGCAGATTGCCCGCCGGGCTAGGATCAATCAATCGGGCCGAGGTATCCATGTCGCTCCAGCCCCTCGGTCCTCTCTTCAGAACTCAAGAAGTGTGTATAATACTTGCTTCTGCAACTGCTGTGTACTGACCAGGCACCTCAGTCACTTGTTGTTGCACCACCTGAATAATCTTGCACATCATACTCAGTACTATTTTCAGTCACCCTCTCACTACTACGTTTGATTTTCTTGCTCTATACTTGTTTCCTGGATGGTATTTAGTAGTAGTAAAGTGATTTACAGGGAAGAACCAGAGTCAATCTAGTCCCCCGACCCACACATCCAGACAATCTTTGTACGGCGGAGCATTCTTCAACCCGCGTGTCATCGTCAACAAAGTATATCCAGTCGGTACGGTATGCCGAGAGTTGCCGAACGGGGGTTGCTCTCCTGCGCTCCCGAAATTCCGTGGTGCAATGAAATATAATAGCCCGCGAATGGCCTACAATGGAACGGGCAGGCTTTCATGCCGAAGCAAGCCTTGACAATTACCGGTTCCTGAACAGCATCTTCCAATACCTGGGGGAAATTGATGTCGTGCAGGAGGTATGGATTTTCCCCCCAAGAGCTGGGAACTTCACGGTGATACGAAAAGGAAAAAAAAAAAAAAACCTGACAAGGGACATATAGACAGGGCCAGAGCGCGTGGATTTCAAGCGCAGTCTCTTTGCCGAGATTGATGCCAGTGCCTCTCCAGATGTTCTCCTACTCTAATCATCCTCGGGTATATCCTCGTCGGAATTCGTCACAGACTGCAAGCATAATCCCGGCCGAGTGATGGTCAGCCACCCATTCAACCCACCACACCTGGTGCCCTTGGTCGAGGTAGTGCCTCATCCGAATTCAGGGGAAATATACACGAAAAGAGCAATAGACTTTTATCAACCCTTAGGCAAAAAGCCTATCTTGTCTTGATTAATACAAACAGCGCAAACACAGATACCTGTAACACAGCTGGTCAGGGTCTGCGATGATCCACAGCCAGACCATTCATGACCAAAATATTCTTGCGGATGGGGAGGCTTTCTGCATTTTCGGGACCATATTTGTATGACAGCAAAAGTATGGTCTGAAGATATGAAGTACGCTGTAGATCTCAATTATGAGCTTAATAGGACCCTGGACAAAAAGGTGAAGGAATCAATTGGGGAGGTTGACATGGCATCTCTTTAGGAGGATTGGGATTAGATTCCGCTGAAGCTTACGGCGTTGAAAGCAAAGATATCTTCTTTCAAGTAGAAGATTTGTGTATTATCGGTGGTTTTAGGGAGGTCTCAGTCATATATCATACCAATATCAAACATAGCAGGTTGATTATTATAAGCGCACCTTATCACTAACATTACACGGCTTATTCAGAAAGTTGCATAACGCAGCGACAGTGTACGTAAACCGCGTGGTTTGGTTGAGGATCTGCTGGCTAACAAGAGGCCTTAGGGACTGGGCTTGCTCTAACTAGGGTCTAATTAAGCCTTCTTGACAAGCACACCCTGAATCCTAGGTAGACAGCTAAACGGATCTTCCGGTTCTTTGATATCGTTCGGGTTCTCCCACTCTCCACTGTTGAGAATGTCCGCCAATACATTTCGAGTCAAATGGCATCCGACAAATGTGCTCCAAGCGGGATTCCAAAAAGCTTTCTTCACGTTAGCCCGGTCTGCACCTCTACTAGAAAACATCCATCCATAGAGTCCTCCCAGAAAGAAAAGAAAAGGAAAGAAAAGAAAAGAAAGGGTTGGCAGAGACGACATATGACATACCTTGCGCTACACTCGTCACCTGGTTTCTACTGCATCCATGTTCCCAGAATATAAATTTGCCTCCAGGCTTCAGTAGCTTCCACACCTCTTTCATGACATTCTTTGGATCCTTCACCGCACACAGGACCTGAATGCATAGCACCGCATCCAAACTCCCTTCCGTTATCTCCTCAGCTCTCAAAACGTCGCTATCTTCAACGCCACAAACTATAAGCTTATACTTATCCCGCAGGCCATGCTTCCCCAATTTGGCATTGATATCGTCTTTAAAGTTGTCGTTAGGCTCAACGCCATAGACATAATTGACAGCAGAGGTATCAAAACGATGAATCTGATTGCCTGGCCCAGGGCCCAGTTCGAGAACAACGCCACTAGCGGCTTGTACGAGTGAAGGGACAATGGTTGTGTCTTCGTAAGCGATAAAATTGCCCGCTGTGCATGGTGATCAGGCAGGTCAGTTCTGTAGAAGAGTTGAAAGCGGGGGGTATGGCGATGGTTACACGTTATACTGAGCAACTTTGCTGAGGCTGCATCTCGAATCTGTCGTAGGCGCCCAAGTCCTGCGGGGCCGTCTCGACGAATAGCTTCTGTGAGAGCTTCCCAGTGCACTATTGGGGAGGGAGAATTAGGACCTAGAGTTGTACAGGCGGTGGGTGACAAAGACTTACGGCAGATAGAGATCCAGATCAGGGCCCATGGACGAAATAAGGAAACAAGGCGGCCAGGTTTGGGAGGCATGGTTATCTACGTGAGACGGTTGTAGATGATGTCGAACCTTTAACCAAAATGATACAAAAGGGGAGGAGGGGGCCACTCGATAACTTTTGGGGAATTGCCTAGGGATGCCAAATTTGAGTTGGGGAGAAAACAGAAGTTGGATATGGGTGGGCGAGTCACTCAGTGGACAAGAAGGGAGTATTTAACTAAGGCTGTTGGGCCGCGTGGCTGCACTATCAATTTATACTAGTTTAGCCCTAGTGCTCTAGCCTAGATGATGCAATGCAATGCTTGGTTGAGTCTCACACGTACGGTTTATGGCTGGGCTGACGGTGCAGGTTGCCAGGTATGGACCGAACTGTATAAAAGGTCCTGACTTAGTATTGATATGCTCTTTATACAGTTATCCAGCTGCAGAGACCCTATTAGATCTTACACAAGTTTTAACTATCTTGCACTCTCAATATAAATCACTAAATCACTCCATTCCCACTTTACTTACTAGGGCTCCTTAATATATAAATTAGAGCACGCCAGTGCTCTGCATACTAAAATCTATGCCACTCTGGTAACCAGGGGATTTCTCGTTTGATATTAGATAAGAGTCAAAACAATGGATCAGTCATTAAGCTACTCTACAAATCAATTTGTTCCTCGAGATTAAACAATTCATCTGTACAGACAGAGTAGCTACATCAACCACCACCTAATCACTTCTTAAGATAGAGGCTCTGCACATTGCAATAAGCCTTCAGCCCAACCATCCCGCCCTCAGATCCAATCCCACTCTCCTTATGCCCCCCAAACGGAGCCCGCGCATCAGGCTCCAAATGCGTATTCACCCAGACACTCCCCGCCTGCAACTTCGATGCAATCCGCGAAGCCTCATCTAAATCATTCGACCAAACAGACGCCCCAAGACCCATTCTCGTCTTGTTCGCGCGCGCAATGACATCAGCCTCATCACTCCAGGTCATCAGAGGCAGAATCGGACCGAAGGGTTCCTCGGTTGCAATTCGCGAGGTGTCGGATGGTCGGTCGATGATTGTGGGGCGGATGAAGTAGCCTGGTTTGTTGTCAAAGGGTTCGGTTTCGCCGTTGATGCTTAGTTGCTCTTTTGTTAGGTCGGCGAAGAAGCCCTTGACTCTCTCGTATTGCATGGAGTTTTGGATCGGGCCCATGAAGACGCCTTCTTTGTTGCCTTCGCCGACTTGGATCGTTTTGGTGAAGGCGATTGCTGCGTCGCGGAATTTGTCGTAGATGGATTCGTGGATGTAGACGCGTTTGATGGCGACGCAGATTTGACCGGAGTTGAGGAAGCCCATCGAGGCGATCTAGAGGGGAACATGCGTTAGCAGCTGCATTATTGCCTAGTAGTAGTAAGTCAGGTTGTTTTACCTTGGCCGCTACAGTCTCGATGTCAACGTCCTTGCAAACGATAGCTGCATCCTTTCCTCCCCTACTTTATATCAGTATAGACTTCACAGATGCAGCATGTAGGGAACATACAGCTCCAGCGTAACCCTCTTCAACGTCTTACTTGCACTCTCCATAACCTTCTTCCCGGTAGCCGACGATCCCGTGAAACTGATCTTCTCAATCCCAGGATGCGCCGTCAACCAAGGACCAAGATTATCATCACCACTCAAAGCCTGCACCACACCAGGTGGGAAGAACTGCTGCGCGAGTTCCACCAGCTTCAATCCACAGTACGGGGTAAACGGCGACGGTTTGATAATAACAGTGTTTCCTGTTAGAACGGCGGGTGCTATCTTTGAGCAGCAAAGAGAGGCGGGGAAATTCCAGGGGACGATTCCAACAGCGACACCGATTGGGGTGTGGCGGATGAGTATCTTGCGCTCGGAACTGTCTTCGATAACTTCGTCTTTCAAGTCCGATGCGATCTCGGCTGTTTGGCGAAGTGTTGAGAGGGCCATTTGAAGTTCCATGGTTGCGAATTGGAGCTGCGTAGGTAATTTTTATTAAAAGTCATCATTGTAAGATTAGCTAGGTGGTTGCTGTATATATACCGGCTTTCCTTGCTCCTGCACGAGGAGCTTCGCGAAGTCCTCTGCATGTTGCTCTATTGCGTCAGTGAAGGCGAGTACGGCCTTCTTGCGCTCGACGAAGGGGACGTCAGGCCAGGTTTTGAAGGCCTCTTGCGCGGCTGCGACTGCATTGTCGACATCTTGCGGGGTTGAGACTGGGACGTCTGGGTTGGGCTCGGCGGTTGCTGGGTTTATGCCATGACGTTTCTCGGTGGTGGGGGTTTGCTTGCCATTAATGGTATTCTGAAAATTGTCAAAGACGGTGAAAGTCATTTTGGTAGCACGGAAAGTTCCACAAGCTATCAGATGAATACAAAATGAAGTGAGAAATAAGCCTCGCACATAGAGAGGCGGGCATGGTGGTGCTTATATAGCAAAGTTAAAACGCTTCGGTAGCAGCACCACGTAGGTAGACGAAGAGGTTGAGCGGGGAACCCTAGGCCCACCCATTGCCCTTTGGTTATCTCTTAGGTATACGTATGTTCATTGCTATCCTACGTCACATTTCCGGCTTCCGGTTCCACTTCGGGTCTGTATCTCTGTGGGACCCAGGCAGGGAAATCGTTTGCCAGCAGAATACACCTCGATGCTGGTAGGTTCACCTCGACTCAGGCAGTTGGTCGGCTAGTTAAGATGAGGGGCTTTCTTTCAGGTGGACTTGGCAGATAAACCTTCGAATTGGAGTAGCCAACCTATTCGTTAGGTTGCATAGCCCTAATTGGAGAAATGTAGCGCCCCACTTCACAAACCAACTTTGCGTTCACATTATTGGGCCGCCAATGCGCTGTAGGTTCGCTGTCTACTTATATAAAAGTTAGGCGTGCCATTCAATTAAAGTCGTTTCTAACAAAGTCGGTTTTTAGTCCCTCTGTGGCCTAACGCCAAGTAAGAACGGGCTTCAGCACGCTCCCATCATGTAACTTTGCTAATGCGTTTCCGAACTCAAGAGCCTAGAATGGTGGGTTAGTTCGACTGCCACGCAATGCGGCTGATCATTCACAGAGACTGCTTACGGGGAAGAAGGTGATGAGTTTATCAATCGGGAATCGTCCCTCGCGGTACCACTGGATCATCTGCGGTATAGCCTGTTGCTGTTAAGGGCTGAACTGAGCTACATCAGAAGGCAAGGGCTTACCTCGCTAGGAATACAATTTCCTTCAATACAACCCGTGATTGTTTTCCCGGCCTAGCATATTAGCCAGCTTCATGAGGTTAAGGGCCGAAGACTTACCATGAATAGCGCGCTGATATCTACACTGAGCTTGTAACCTGCCGGTGGAGCTGCTATGTGCACCATCTTCCCAAGGGGCGAAAGGGTCTCGAAAGCTTCCTCAATTAGTTTGCCCACTCCTGTGGTATCGAGTATTATAGATGCACCAGTGGGCGATATCTTGCGGAGAGCTTGCTGGAAATTGAACCCGGGCGCTATGGTGTTGAGTGTATGTGTAGCTCCTAGAGCCTCCGCCAATTCAAGACGATTAGGGAATTTGTCCACAGCGATAATGGTCTTGGAATTCCGTATTTTGGCCGTCTAGGAGAATGTCAGAATCCGTAAGCCATTAAAGCTATCTAACCAGTCTGCCTGTCTTACCATCAGAGCCGCCATTCCAACAGCACCTATACCCAAAATCATAACCACATCGTCAGGGCCAGCATTGGCCACATTGGCAATAGCACCCATCCCTGTTTGAAATCCGCAACCCAGTGGGGCGAATAGGCTGAGTTCCTCGTCGCTCTGCAGCAGCGCGGTTACATTCACCACACTCGTCTCCGCGGCAATGGTGTACTCGGCCAAGCTGGACTGGCCAAAAAACCTAGCCCAGATTTCTTCCTTGCTGTCTTTGCATACCACCGCTGGGCCTTTGCGTCCGGCGTAGTTCTCCATGTTGAATTGCGAACAGTATGAAGGTCGCGAGGCCTTACATTGCGCACAGGCGGAGCAGGAGTAGTACGATAGGAGCACTTTGTCTCCAACGCCGACTGTGCTTATATTTTTGCCGATGGCTTCAATGGTCCCGGCGCCTGTGCAATCAGTCAGCCTATTCTCTCTTTTGTCTTGTGGTTTGGACACCCACCCTCATGACCGACTATCTTGGGGTAGGCGACTCCCAATGGACTACCGGCTGGTATTGACGACAAGAGTATATCGGTGTGGCAAATTCCAGTCGCAGTGATCTTGACGAGAACCTCATTGTCTCCTGGAGGGCTAAGTGTGATGTCTTCCAGTCCCCAGGCGGGGCCAGCGGTGGGCTCGCGGGCGACGATTGCTTTGACGTCCATATTCTACACCATGACAGATGTCGGAGAGAACCGAGGGAGAAATTACGAACCTGATATAAAATAACGGGCTCGGCTATCGGAGCTTGTACGGATTTATCCCTTTACCCCTTTACTTATCCCTTGTCTCTTTGTTATGCTGCCCCGCTGCTCTGCCGCGGGGCCTGTGGACGTTGGTCGTGTTATCCGAACTGGCCAGGAGACACCTTGTCTTTGACCCCCGCTAGGTAGTACTAGTAATGGCGGGGTGAGTTGAATGTTTCAGCGCTGTCGACGGAGTAACTACCCTTGTTTCTATTCATATGAGTGAGCGGGCTTTTCCCCCCTTTTTATCTAGACCCAGACACGTCTGAGTATCCAAGTCAGCGAAACAGCCAGGTCTCCATTACTGGCACTTCCAAGACCGTGCCATCCTTAATGCAGCTAACATATAGCCACGACTTACGAGATAGCGTGCTGCGGCGCATGTCCTTGGCGCCTTGCCAGCTTGATCGCAACTTTGCCGGGATGATCGCCATACATGAGCTTTAAAACGAGGCACTTGAACACTAATAATACGTATACTCTGTCTATCATATGAAGCTCCCTTCATACCACCGTCGCCACGTGCGATTGCCTTCCTTGCTTGTGCGGTGACTTGGAGTTGGGTTGAGGGTGTTTAGCCCAAGACTGAGAGCGGCAAGTGGGCCAGCCCCCCCGCTCTTAGCCTCGAGCCCTAAGTCCTAGCATGGGGGACCAGCGGGACATCACTTCAACTTCCCGAAGCACTGTCCTTTGGACTTCGACATTATCATATTCATTGCATCTCCTAAATAACCTTATCCTAGATTCAACGGGCTTATTCTTGTCTCTTAGATACCTTTCCCTGGCTGGTATACAGTATGACCATTTATGATCATCATTCATCCCACATTCCCCCCGCCAGCTTCCCCGCACTCCCTTACCAAGTCGAGGTAATACTGTACAATTACCGAGGTAAAAGTTCTTTGTTTTACAAATAAGCAAGGTCCCTGGAAAATATGCAATCATGCACAGCCCAATCTTAACTCCTAATTCCAGTACTCTGAAAAAGTAATCTGCGGTGATGGCGAATTACTGGATGCAGTATAGTATCCCTACTTAGGAAAAGTCTACAGGTGGCACTTAGTATTATTGCACGCGAAGCGAGCGAAGCCGAAGGCAAGCGAAGCAAAGTAAGCCTTAAATGGGGCCTGTCGTTTCTTGGCATGTGACTAATTATTATCACGTGACATTATAGTTTCTAATTGGTCAATGCCAGCTTGCAGTAACGTGACCTAAATTCTGAACATCTGATTGGTCAGATTAAAAATACAGTCACGTGACGTTATATTCAAGTCACATGACTAGGTGTCTCAACACCAGGTTTTGTTTACCCCTTTTTACCTCTACCTGATGGAAGTGCATGAAAAATGGCCCGTCAAAAACAATTGACTGGCTCCTGAGCACTGCTGCTGGGGCTGAGGAATTCAGCCTTATCGTTCAAGCCTCATCCTTCTTCAAGGATATATGCCCAAACTGGCCCCCCTCAAGCACAGATTAGTGCAACAGTCCACATTTCTACCTGGACGGAAGAGGCTGGCAATCTCTCCCCTCTATAGGTAGCCAAAACAGGCTCTGCCTACAGAAGACCAGGCCAGGGTAGTGCCAGGCGCTTCTCTGTCAGGGAACCACGCTAAAAGGAGACATGGGACACTGTTAGCCAATGGATTAGCTGAGAACGGTAACGGTATGAGGAGATGGTGTATCGAACCGGAAGCCTAGGATGTTCCGACCGGCCATGACCGGCGGGTACAGCGCCAAGGAATAAGGCAACGCCATGATCATAGCCGTCCGAGCTATGGGCCATGAGGGCTAGGAACAGCAGCATATCCAACAGAGCAGAGGGCTATGATGGATATGACAACGGATGGTATTTAAGGACTGTCATTACACACTGTACCTAGAAGTTTTACTTACTGTCTGTTATCTTCGGAAGCACAACTAGTCTACTGTTCATTGTTACTACTACGTGCATCTATACTACCTTGTTAACGTACCTACGAACGATCTTCCACTTGTCCACAGAATAATCCTTAAGGTCCGACGACTTAAGACGGAACAGCCGACCTTATCTGACATTCTCCCACTCTTTTTCAAACCAATAAGTGTCCAGTTTTGTTATTTCAAGCATGCATTTTTAGCTTAGGTAACACGTCCGGTTGCCCCTCGGGAGGCCGCGAGTCACTCGCCACGTGACCGCCAAGCGACGTTAAATAATTAATAATAATAATAATAATAATATAGTTATAGCTTCCTTATTTTTCTTTAAATTTGGGCTTAGTGTTTTACAATTCCGTAGAAGAAGGAAAAGGAAGAGAGCAAATAATAATAGGGAAATGTCAGAGAACGCGGACATTGTCAGCCAATGAACCTACTGCGCCGCAGCTAGCGCTGTGACGACAGCGGAACAACAATGGGCCGACCCGTTCATATTGGGGATATGACGACTAGTCCCGAAAGGAAGTAGTATCATATCGGGGATATGAGGAGACCTACTGGAAGTATGATCGGATCATATTGAAGGTATGAACCGAGCATAGGATGAATATGATGGACATTGGGTATTTAAGGACTGTCATTACACACTGTACCTAGGAGTTTTACTTACTGTCTGTTATCTTCGGAAGCACAACTAGTCTACTGTTCATTGTTACTACTACGTGCATCTAACTACCTCGTTAACGTACCTACGAACGATCTTCCACTTGTCCACAGAATAATCCTTAAGGTCCGACGACTTAAGACGGAACAGCCGGCCTTATCTGACAGGAAACCGTGGAACCTTGGAAGTAAATTAAGTTTTCATAAATTAAAAGGAGTCCAGCATAAGAAGGCTTTTGATTGGTTTGTATTACTTAATTCCAATTAATAACTACATTAACTATTGCTAGTTGGTAGTAGGTAAGTTATCATTTCCCATTCTTTACATAGGATTGGTGCTTCTTCAATGATAATAAGATATTACTAGTAAGGAAGTGTTAGACGCCGTGTATAGACATCACCGCAGTACTGCAGGTGCGGTGTTCACACCGCGGCGCAGTTATGAGCCTCAGGCCGCAACTGCGCCTGCGACTACGCACGTGATGCGCGAAGTCATCTTCGCGCGCTGCTGGCCTTCCCGCAGGAAGACCAGCGATTAGTTCACATATAATCAAGACACATTGTTGGACCCTCTGACTCCGCTTCATATATATCTATCCTCCGCAGCTATTGTATAGTGCGGTTCACAGGAAGGTACTTAGTACGTCTGGTACCGTATATCACCCACCCTACATTGTAAAAGGCAGGATTGTGGGCCTCTTAAGTACATCTGGCTGTTCGGTCTTGGGGGCCGAAGCGCCCAGTAGTAGTTAGTAATACACTGCTTATTCAATTACTTCTACTGATTGATAGTGATGTTGATATACATAGACAGGGCTCTACCACTGGTGACATAAATATCCCTGCCTAGGCAGAAGCTTTATGCTTGTAGCTTTGTTCATCCTCACCACCATATTAACCCTCCGAAATGGCCTTCTCCCACCACTTGAGCACTTTCCGTCTAGGCATCCAGGCTAAAACGGAGGCCACCGAGTACATGAATAATCCCGCCAACTGGACGCCCGCTGTCGCCGAGATTCACACCTGGCCTGAATACACGCCACAGTCGCTGCGGATTCTCCCAGGCCGAAATCGCTCATGGCTAGCATATGCGAGCTAAACGGGTAAACTCGAGGCGGTTGGCCCAGACACATGGAAATATCACATTCCTTCATGACGATGCACCACCATAAAATCCTTTGGATGTTAGGTTTCTGGTTCCCGGGCATGCTCGGCTCCAATCTATAAAGTCTCAGGGCGTGGGCTTGCGAAATCGCATTCCCAGTCCAGTAAGTGGCATCTTTTGGGTCGAATTGATTATCGTAGGCCGTGAGCAACAGAGATGCCTGGCAAATAACTATACGGTCGTCCTCCAAGTCGAGGTCAAGCAGGGTCTGACATATATTATCGCCGTTGGAAATTGTTACGTTCAGTAATTCTCGGCAACACTCACCTTGGCTTTTTTATAAGAAGCTTCTCTCGCTACCCGCTTCGTGGTGTGGGAAAGTCGGAGTACAGCGTTACTCTCCACACAGCATAAACCAAAGAACGTCACTGCGTGGTAGAGAAGAAGTGATACTTTCTTCCCGGAAGCTTCGCCAGATACTGCAGCGCAAAACTCCGCAACATTGATGATAGGGAGCAATGGATGCAAAAATCCCCCGTACTTATCCAAAACTATCTGCTCGAGTTCTGGTGGTAGGAGAACAAAGACAGACCACTTCCGTAGAACCTCCAGGTCCTCAACCGCCCGCACTTCAAAAGCTTTTATATATTCGGGCAAATGAACATCGCTTCGGTGGGTTTGATTGCTCGGTCGAGGAACACGGGAGGCACCCTGTCGGTTATCATCGCCCCTTTGGAAGGCAGTTTGGTCAGGGGAAGTAGAGCCAATGGAAAAATGCCCGTCCGTCCCCTCTGGAGAACGAAAGGCTAGAGCGTCGGTTGCGAGATGTGGGAGCTGCAATAACCGAAATGCGTCTTCCACCCGCTGAAGCCCCCGGAGGTTTCCATAGGTAGGACTAGGTACGGTTACAGCCCCATCCAAGATAGTAAAACGACTAGGATTCGACAGCACAACTTGATTGCCAGGGGGCAGTGTGGGTGGAATTGACGTATGCTGATTATTGGAAGCTTGCCGGGGACGCCGTCTGGAACTGACAACCCTGCACTCCACGCCATCTAGCAAACAGTTGGTGCAATAGCCTGTCCTAAAGGAAACATCACATCTCACCTTGCGCAGCCTGCATGAAAGACATGCTTGTGAAGCTCTTCGTGGCGGGGGCCTTAGGTGCGATATCCCCAGAGTAGCAGGCTGTAACTGCGGTTGATTCATCGGCGTCTTCAGCGCGGTTCTGAATTGTATTGTCTGTTGAGTGCACGGCGGAAGGCAAAACACGAGAGGGATGATTTTGGAGAGATGGGGAGGGCGCGCATTTAGGAGTCGCTCAGACTCACGTAGGCTCATCACGTGGCTGGTGGTCAACAGGTCAACAAAGGAACCGAGTCCACGGAGTCAAATTAACTAGCCTGCCCGATTGCCCTTTAGTACTTTAGTAGGGCTTATTCCAGGTAGTGCCTACATAGGTTGGCCCCTAGTAGGCCACCCCTACGTTACTTTGACGGTGTGGAAACGGATCCTTGAAAGGCTACTGCCAAATCCCAGCCCATGTCTCAAGGATTAATTCGCTTGCCTTCCAGATAATGCTTCGTATGCAAAGATAAGTGATAATCAGACCAACATAAACGAGTTTCGTTACTATTCGATCATCAAGAGGCGAGGGTAAGCTAGCAATACTGCAGAACGCAAGCGAGGGCTAACCCTAAGAAACAGTCCCATTTCATCTCCCATGTATCTTCCCGTTTTATTTTGTGATAAACACAGTGAGAACCGTCGCGTAGCTGTATATAGATAATGGAAAGGTTAGCACACATCACGAGCAGTGGCTTAGAGGTGCATACGCAGCTCCGGCTACAAATATTTCCACCGACTTTGCCCTGGTGATTCCCGACATAGCGGCAATAAAAACCGTTGTCGAAACTGTAACGACAATCATCCGTGACACCTGTTTATGGACTGCGTCGCAAACCAGAATGGGAACTATGAGTAGGATAACAATTAACAGCACGAGCAGCGCTCGAGCCAGCGACGTCATCATTGAGCCGAAGGTTATATAGACGTTTGGGTCTTTTGACACGTAGCTTGACTTCTCCTAGACATCGCTAATCTGGTCACCTGCTAGGAATATTTGAGTTCGAGGCATGAGAGTTACCCTGTATTGCCTGCCGCACAGTCGAACGGTAACGGCCTCTACCCAGCCTTCAATACCTTTCAAAGTGCTATCTGCAGGGGCGGCCAGCGTTAGTAAATCTTGACGGTGATCTAGGAACTGTGTCTCTTCCCCAGCAATACATAGATTGCCGTTGATCCAGTTCGAGAGACTCAGCACAGCCCGTGGTGTAGGGCTATTGAATTGTAGGACCTGAGAACTTCTCTGCAGAAAGCTGTCTGAGTCTCCATCAGCTTCGTGATACCGAGCGAGGGATAATCCAGCTCACCATAGTCTGTAAGAGTGGTATCAATTTCGGACAGGACTGCTTGACGTTTGGCATTTCTATCGTGTCGGCTACTTCCCAAGTAAAGAGGTATACTCTCTTCATCGTCGATAGTATTGAGCCTCTTCTCCAAAATTGATAGTTTGTCTTGTTTCAGGAGAAGAAGCCGAGTGCGCAGAGTGGTGAAGCGCCGAGCGATGCGAAAGGCGGGGTCAGCGCCCACCAAAGCTGAAAATCGTGGATAGCCCAGCGCGTAGTCTTCGACTATGCAGGGTAAGTCTGCATACAGATTCTAGTGTGAAATACATACTCAGCTTGGGTCGTGGTGGCAATGTGCGTTGGCTCTCCGGGTCGATCTGTTGGGTGACAGGCTGATTAACGAAGCCTCTTACACTGTCCATGTTAAGATGTCCGAGTAAGGACATTACCAGGGATTGCGGTAACTTGATACGATACTTGATCTCATTATATTTGGTTGGTAAGGTAAAGATTGGGGAGCCCAGCTGGGTTCGTACGGCGATCAAGACACTAGAGAGCACGTGAGCTGGCGATCCCCAAGTTGGAGGGGTTCCTGTATCAGAACTCTGAGCTTCACTTAATATATGTAGTCTCATCGTATCGACTAATAAAGTGGCGGTGGCAGTGTCTGTTGGAAGTCAATGTCCGAGGCTGGGCCTGAGACCTCGCCAGGCTGTCGGCTGTAGTTATAATCGCAATCCGCTCTCGTGTAAATTTAATTCTCTGATTTCCCAGTAACCCAATTATTCGCGTTTGACACCTTTGGGATAGATGGGTTAAACGGCATAGGGACTCTGCCATGATAAGTGAGGGGTTTTATTGGGATACGGATAACTCCTATAGAACGCAGAACCACCAGTACTCCTCTGGGTCCGTGCCTTTCTCGGTATCTCGACAGGTCATTGTGCTAACAACCCGCAAAGCTCCCGCGAGTCCTACTACACTTCCAGCAGGGATGTTATTCAAGAATCTTATGTCCGCCCTTATGACGAGGTTAGTACCAATCGATGACTCACTGATCTACCCTGGCCTGGGAGCCCCTACGGAGAACCATTGCCCTACAGCAGAGCAAGTTCTGTGTTCGCAGATCTAGTATATCTGCTTGTTCATCGAATCAACGAAGCCCCAGAATGTAGAGGCCCTTATCTGGTAGAGAAGGCGGTGGCTCCGAAGACATACACACTCTGTCATCCTGATGGACGGTCCCTCGGTAGTGTCACTGTGAAAGAGGAGATGCTGGAAGCTGCCGGCAATTATACAAGCCAGAGGGCTAGGAATGCTCAATTTGGGTCATGAAATGATGAAGACCAATGTAGATCGATCCTGTCTCACCTTCCAAAGGATATAGAAGTTCTGATAGCGCCCCTGGTTGGATGAGTAGTCGTCAAATTTCGAAGGCTCGAAACCTAGTCGAGGGTATAAAGTGCATGTACCCTGTACGCCATACGCGGGATAGATATCTAGTCTAAGAGGGGTTTTCGACTCTTGATAATGCACAAGGATATCAATTGCCTAGTCTCTGGACGGTTACTAAGAAGACGTTTAAATATAAGGGTATTGGAGAAATCATATAGTTTCCAATCCACGGAACTAAGTGTACTCCAACTCCGTAGATACCTGAGGAGTAAGTCTCATGAGGGACAAGCTATCGGAAGAGCCGCCCCATCAAGCCTCCCGCAAGATTACTGACAATTGCACCACCAAACGCGCTGTTCGCGTATGTTGACGCCTGGCTGAAGCGGTCACACCGAGAGAACGCAGTCGTATTCGTGATGGTCAGGACAAGGGCAATAGCTAGTAAGAATACGTTAGTACTAGTGTCTAGTCGAAATGTCCCGGAAGACAGGATTATTCGACAAGAATCAACTCACCAATACAGGTCAACCAGATCACGCTGTTCAATCGGACAATAGCCAGAATACCTAGCCCAATCCACAAAGCGGGGGTCACGTAAAGACTCAGCCAGAAGAAGCGCTTATCTGTTGCTGTGATCGTGCGTGTGTTGGGGTCTGCGGACTCGAAGACCCAGTGCGAGTCGCCTGAGGAGGTGTTGACTTCGTTCCACCAGCGAAGTCCGACGAGACGGCGTCCAGCAATGTTCTTGAGGTAGTAGAAGTCCGCGGAGAGGAGGAGTAGTGTGAGAATGAAGATTAGGATGCTGGTCAAAGTTAGGAGGGTTCGCAGGTCATAATTGAATTGGATTCAGAGAGGTGAACATACAAGTTGTTGATAAAGAGAACACCGAATAGGTACATCAGCAGAGCACCGAGGCGAAAACCTAGGAAGACAAGGAGAGTGATTGGGTGTGCACTGAGTCGCCAGTTCAGCTCTCCTTGTTGGGGTTGCGGTTGGAGTGGTTGTTGCTCCATATTGGCAAGGGGCTTCGAGTAGGACGTTCGGTAGAGAAAATTCAAATATGGGACTTTGAAGTCAATGCCTGTCTATTGCTGGCAACTCGTCGTTGCCCTCGTTGTCTGCGAAGGTGAAACGTCTGATAAAGGGACGATGCTGCTGTTGCGTGTCTTCACCTTTAGGGCGGTGAGGATCGACAGAATACCATTGTATCAGCATCAACGATCAGCCACTTGCGCCACGAAGAAGCGCGTTGGAGAGTGTGCTTCTATCCGTTGGATAAAGGTGGCTAGTCATGAATCTTATATATGCCGCCCGCTGCGGTTTTCCAACTCAGCACATGGCTGAATGTGCTCCAATAACCTCACTTGCATGAACCACCCCCACCCGGAGAAGGCTTTATGGTCCTCTTCTCCGCATCTTTGTCGCCGAGGATAATCTCCAACCTTCTGCCGGTCATCCACCCCCATTCTTCCTTCCATCTGACCACTCCGCTCTATTTAGAGAGACAGCTGTATTGGATAGACAAAAAGGAAAACCACAATGGCGGCTAGGAACACCCTTCGCCGCGCTCTTCTTTACAGTACACCAACAGCTCTCCCCGCATTTACCGTTTCTCCAGCATTATGTTGAACTAACCAGCATACCAGTCCCCGGTTCCTCGCAGCGCTTTATCGACAAATCGCGCTCTCTAATAGCAGACTGTGTCACCTACGATCTGGAAGATAGCGTCACTCCGCACAAGAAAGCTGAAGCTCGCTCCCTCGTGCGGAGAGCTCTCGATGAGCCCGCACCACCGAGCATCCGGGAACGCGCCGTGCGCATCAACTCCGTCGACAGCGGCCTCGCCCTGGCAGACTTAACTGAAGTCGTGCGTACCCTACAACCCGCTATCCATCTAGTATATAACTAACAACGTCAAGCTCAAATCACCCAACCTATCCACCATCGTAATCCCCAAAGTCAACTCCGCCTCCGACCTCACGTTCGTCACCGACGTTATAAACCACACTCTTTCCCAACAACAAAATCAAACTCCGAACCCAGACAGAACACCAATCTCCCTCCTCGCGCTCGTCGAATCCGCGAAATCCCTAACAAATCTCACCCAAATCACCTCCGCAACACCCCTCCTACAAGGCCTCATCTTTGCAGCTGAGGACTTTGCCCTCGACCTAAGCCTCACCCGTACCCCATCCCTAACTGAATTCCTCTTCGCACGCTCTGCAATCGCTACCGCCGCTCGCGCCGCGAACCTCCCATCAACTATCGACCTCGTCTGCACAACTTACAGATCCACCAGCGCCGACAGTTCCCCGCCTGCGGCCTTAGAAGAAGAATGTCTTGGC
Source organism: Aspergillus asperescens (assembly GCA_027569075.1). Taxonomy (NCBI): domain Eukaryota; kingdom Fungi; phylum Ascomycota; class Eurotiomycetes; order Eurotiales; family Aspergillaceae; genus Aspergillus; species Aspergillus asperescens. The sequence goes on along the minus strand of JAPDEH010000079.1, from coordinate 100,179 downwards.
GGTCGAGGTCTAGGATTCAATGGTAAACAGTGCATTCACCCGTCCCAGGTCGAGACGGTCCAGCGGATATATGGGCCTGATGAGGAGGAAGTCAATTGGGCTGTTAGGGTTGTTATTGCCGATGAGAAGGCTGCTAAGCAGGGGAGGGGTGCCTGGACGCTTGGTGGGAAGATGGTTGATGTTCCTGTTGCGGAGAAGGCTAAGGCGATTGTGAAGAAGGCTGAGGAGTGTGGGGTTGATGTTGACGGTTTGAAGGGGAAGTGGAATGGGCAGGAGCCTGAGTAGAGTCATCACGATGGATGGTGCATGCATTTCCATTGTTATAGCACGTAATATACCAAAGTATTTATCTTCTTTTATTTTCTTTTAATTCGTCTCTTTTCCAGCTTTTGTTCGGGAAATGTCGGGTATAGTGAGTTTGAAGTTAGCGGTCATATATATATTCGACTACGGATATGACTACATATGACCACAATAGAAAATATAACGGACGTGGTTATTTAGTCTACTCCAACTTCTTTTTTAATATGGCAAGTGAAAAATTGTAAGATATGGTCTGTATTCTGTTACTGTGTCGGTTCTATATCTCCGCGCTTGAGGAGCTGGATCTTGCCCATCGTTAGAACAGGTTGACTGTCTCCAACTTCATCATTACTCCCATCACCAGTCTCTTCAAGGTTGTTGGCCAAAGCCTTATCGTAACTCGAGGGATCAATGCCTAGAATACCGCCAACGTACCCGCCTCGCTCACCCGGTACACTGAACTCTCGAAACAGATACTTCCACTCATTGAGCCAGGCCTTGACTGCTTTCCCGATCTTGTCCTTACCGTTCTTAGAATGGTGGCCTGTGCCGGTGATTGCGTAGATAATTCGCCGGCCTTCTCGAGCGTGTTTGAGAAGGATTTTCTCGAGGTATTCGATAGCTTCTTCGGGATGTAGGCCGTGTAAATCGACGTATAGTTCCTCGGCTGAGTCGTCCAAACCGGCGTTTAGAAGGTGTTTGTTGCGCTCTTCGTATAGCTGCCGCGCGGCTTCCCGGTGGCATTTGCGCATGGCCTCGTTTTCTGCTTGGCCACGCAGAGACAGAGCTTTTGCTGCTCGTGCGTCGTTCCTATTCCACGCTTGAGCAGCACTTGGATTCGGTCAGCTGGTAGTTAGGTAACATGCAGAAAATGTGCATACCTTTGGAGAAACTTATTCCTCACTGTACCGTGGCGAATCGCTTCCGTTCGGTACTTGATATACTGTTGATTTGTTCGAGAACCTGTTTCAAGCCAAGGGATGTACTGTGGCGCCGGTATTGACTGCGCGGCGGCGCTATTTTCACGGCTCTTTCCGTCTCGGCCGTGCTTAGATGAGGACTTCCCCTTTCCTGGAGCAGGTGATGGAGACATGCGAACAACATCTGCCATAGAAGTAGGCGTGTTGTCTCTAGTTGAATTATTGTCGCGATTCTTTCTCCCATGATTCTTCTTCCCTGAATTCTTCGCATTAACGGCCGCAAGAGTGGGGAAGGCATCTGGGTCGTCGACCGATAGAGCTGCTGGGTTGAGTTCTCGATTCTGGTGTCGGCTCCCAGGTCGCGAGTGAGGACGCGATAAGCTCGTCATACTTCCGTTCCGCTTGCCTCCAAGATGTGATACGTTTTTACCTCCCGGCAGTCCAAATAAATAACCAGGATATTTGCCTCCAAGTTGACCCGCCCACTGATCGTTTGACCCGGGGCTCGATTGCAAAGGAGGGAACGCATCTGGGGCATTATCCACCTGGAAAGCGATGCCGGCTGACGTACCCGAGGGGTTGCCGTCAACGCTAAGATTCGCGACTAGTGCAGAAGGGTCATGAGAAAACGGACATCCGTCGCCAGCAAGGCAGTTTCCCATTACCCAATATCTAGAATTGGCGAAATAGTATCAGCCATCGTATCTCTAAAGCGTACGGCGTGGATCCTACAATACTTACTTGCAGAGATGGCTGGTAAGGTCGTGGCTGAAACGGCAGTCTGCGCGGAGGCATTGGCCAGTGGAGAGCCAATACTTGCAAACCACCGGACTGCGGTTGTGAACCGGAGTTGCAGTACCTTTGTGAGCATCCACTGACATGGACTTTCCTACAACAACGCGACTGTCGTCTGGTATACTTGAGTCCGTTCCGCCATCCATTCCTTGTGTTAGGGCGGCAATTGTGGCGCCTAGGTCATACCCATTTGCTTCGAGAGCGATTTCTATTTCGTCATTGGATCGCTTGTCTCCAAGTACGGTGCGTAGAATATCGTGAGGGCTCATATCAGGAACGAACTCCGGAGCTGTAGCACTTAGACTACCGTGGATGCTCAAGGCGCCTGCCGACGAGGTTGTGCTCATCGCATCATCTGCCACCAGCCAGTCCACATTACTATCACTACCAAAGTCACCGTAAAAGTTCGACAGATGGCTTTGATCCGAGAACTCATACGCATTCAGACTGGGAGAATGCGGGATAGGCTGAGCAAGAGCGAGTCTCGGGGATGGACGAGGCGAGGTAAATGGCGATACTGTCGAGGATAGAGGTGCCCGGGGAAGGCCACTTCGGGAACTCTGTAACCACGATGTACTTCCAGGACTGGTCCCGAGATTCGAGTGAGGTGATAAGGGTGTGGAGGACCGAGCCATCTGCCATGGAGCAGGGGATGAGTGACGAATGACTGTGTGACGAGGCGGTGGTGGGGAGGAATCCGGCAATGTGCGATTTCGATGTCGCCAGAGGATGTCGAGGACGGCATTTTCGAGTGGTGTTCCTGATAGAGATGTCTTTTCGCGGAGGAAGTCCTCAATCTTATCGGCCTGGTCTTCTTCATCAAGGGATTTATCCTGGAGGATCTGGAGACAGTCCTCCAGGAGCTCCTCCGCGACCATGTCGGGTTACTGTAGGAACAGCGGTGATAGGAGGGTTGATAACGCTGAGAGGGTCCTGAGGAGCGGAGGTAGCGCGGGAATATCAGGGAGTCGGGGAAGCCAGCGAGATGTGGGGTAAAGGGAGAATAGAGAATCCGCAAGGTAGTCGAGCTGTGAGAATAGGCCGGGAGCGAAGGTGGTCTCAAATTTCGGAGTCCATTGTCCTTCGAGTCACCTTGAGTTTAACGAGATGTGTAGAAGCCGGCTGGATAGAAGGTCAGGGGGCGATGGTGGGCGTCAGTGAAGAGGGATTGCTATGCGACAGAAGACAGCTTGCGGTCGATGGATGCTCACATCGCATCGAGCCATGAAACGAAAGATGAAGAGAAACGAGAACAGAGAGACCAACTATCGCAGGAAACTGAACAGATAAAACGAGAAAATCCAGAACAGAGAAGCCAAAGAAGCTGGAAGGGGAGGGGAGAAGTCAAGAGAACGGAAGCTGATGGGATGAGACGAGAAAGTCAGGACTCAGGACTCGACGATCGACAGGCTGAGACCCGCCCACAGTGAGGACGCCAGGAGCTGAATGGCACCGCGCTAGTCAAGAAAGATCTGGACTCGGGTCTGCTTTGTCTAGTCCGTTATCCGAGAGATAGGATATAAAGGCCTCAATACAAAGTTGAGTTCTTTATTTACTCTGGGCCTGCAACCTCAGGCCACCTTTCTATTCCTTGGCGGTGCCTGAGCAGTAAGGAATTGATGGCGATCTGATGCGGTTGATACGCTGTCCCCAACTCCTCGTTGCTCAAGCCTAGAAGTCTTGAAGGTCGACAGCATTGAATGCATACCCAATATATTGTTCTGATAATTTTATAGACTATGCCGCCGATTCTTTACGCAGACAGGAGTACAAGAAGTGTTCTCGAAAGAGGGACAGAGTATTCCGTAAGCCAATTTGCTGTGGCTGTGCAGAAGCATAAGTTACCGTAATATGATATCGTTATCAACAAACGATTATGCCTAGTCTTGGGCGTATTAAACGTATTAGTATTACCCAACTTACAGCTGGGTCTCGATCGTCGTCACTCACGGCGGTAGTCATGATGCTCCGTCCTTACTGCTCCATGAGGCTGCTCCTCGAGCCTCTTCCCATTCTAAAGCTATCATTCTCTCCTTTCGTCTCGTTCGATCCTTCTTCTGCTCTTCCCTGTTCCTAGCTTTCGACGAGTTTCCAAGTCCAAGCTGGCCAATCTTTCAGCCGCCGCTTTTTCTGACGACCAGGCAACCTGAATTTCAGCTGATGTTACCACCTCTCATCAAGTCCTCCATTCACTCATGTTCAATGTCTTGCTGAGGGCCACAGTCTGCCCTCTCTGATTGACGACTCTCCTATTCGTCCAGCTGCTTTTCTCCAAACTCTTGGAGACGTGGCTCTCCAAGTTGTCCACGGACTGCAGTGACGCAGTCGGCCACTCTCTCGCCGACCCGCTCGCGGATCTCCGAGCTGCAACCCAGCATTATCATTTCATCATACCGAATCCCTGAACATATCTTTCCAACATGCCCGCAGATTACGCATCTACTGCGCGGGCCCTTTCCCTTCCAACTCCTTCGTCTCGGTCACCGTCTCCGATAGTGGATGGTGCTCGTCCGCCATGGAGTCAAGCTGCGACCGATACTCGGAACAATACCGTCTTTTCTTCGCGGATATCAACTCCCGCTCCTAAACAAGGAATCATAGCTCGGATTAATGCAATGAATGAGCGCGTACTAGCAACATGGCGAAAAATGACATTCTGGCAGAAAGTCGGTAGCGTTCTGGCTGTGACAGGTATCAATATCTTGGGATTCGGTTTTCTATATATCACAGGGAGGGTGTTCCAATGGCTCGGACCGGTGGCTGGGGAATGGGAACACTCACCCCTAGTCTTCTTTTTGTTGTGGCTTGGTGTGTTTTTTGTTTCCTTTCCTCCGTTGGTTGGGTGGTCCACGCTCGGGACGGTCTCCGGCTATATATTCGGAGTGTGGAAAGGGTAAGTCGAGGTCCTTTTCTCGTCGCCGTCATCAACTAACTCCCGATTGGCGGCAGATGGCTCCTTTACGCCTCGGCTACGGTGATAGGGTCAACTTGCTCCTTTATTGCATCCCGAACAGTCCTCTCCAGGTTTGTACAGCGTCTTGTAGAGCGCGATAAGCGGTTCGCGGCTCTTGCGCTGACGTTGAAATACGACGGGATTAAATTGCTGTGCATGATCCGTCTTTGTCCATTGCCCTACTCGATATGCAATGGGGGAATTTCTACTTTTCCTACGGTGGAGCCGCTGATGTACGGCCTTGCTACCGCTATCATCTCGCCAAAATTGCTTGTGCCAGCGTTTATTGGCAGTAGGCTGCGCATACTATACGAGGAGGGAGAAGAAATGAGTCTGGGCTCAAAGCTCGTAAATATTTTCAGCATCGTCATCTCCATATCCGTCGGGGTCTTTACTGGGTGGTATATCTATAAAAGGTACGAAGACTATCTATCCCAGCCTGTCTTTTACCGAATGCTTACCGACTGTGTTAGAACCCTGGCGCGGGCCGAAGAATTAGAACAAAGAGAGAGGGACGATATCCGACAGTCACTCCAGGCCGACCATGCTGCTCACCGTCCACACCGATCGTTTTCGGATGACCCCAATGTCAATGCCGCAGCAACGACTCTTGCGCGTGATGAAGAAGAGCGCATTGGGTTTAACGATTTTGATGATGACAACGTTGACCTGGTCCTTGACGATGATGACCGTTCTCCTCTACGGTCAAAGTCACCATACCGGGATGAGTTTACAGACAACGAATCGGATATCTTCCGAGACGGTGATGGAACCGATGGCGAGACATACACTCTACATACACACTTGCGGCGGGGTTAGTTCTTTAGACTTCTATACTACCTGGTGCAGCGGTTTGATTTACTTCGAGTATTCTATGTCTATATAGCCTGTGGTTATGAGTCACGTCGTGTTATCTTGATAATTGGTATGACAAATAAAGCGTAGATCATTTTGAGAGGCGGATATCTGTGCGATGAATGAAACAAATCCCACGAGACTGTCGAGTATATACTTGGTAGAATAATATAGATCGAGTGGGTGAGGTCAGGTTTGGTGGGGATTTCTGCATTTGGAATGAAGAGCACGGTGCAGCGCCAAGATCCTTTCTTGCCTGTCAAGAACAAGGCAATCATCCCCCATTCCCCCCTTCGTCCTCAGGGACTGGCTGGTCCGATCAAGTCACTCAAGATACATCTCGTCATTCCTTTGGCTTTGATATTTTTTTCCCTCACACTAGAACTCTATCGGATTTACATCCAGTCGCTTCCGCCTCAGGTGGTGCAAATTGCAAGGCTTTGCGAACCCACTGCACTACCAGTAAGTCGAGCCCTGCGTCCATATCAACTTCTATATACTAGTCGAGAATCCTTATCTCTGTATGTTTCGTACTATGCTAACATCAATTCAAGGTTTTTCATCATTATATATCTGTCCTCCCATGCTCGCAGCCTCTCCTTCCCCACCACACAGTTTTCGTATGAAGAGTGGCCCACATGGATGAATATGTTCGGATTTGATATCTTGATCAGTAGCTGGCGCGATAATGGACGAATTGCATTCTAAGCTGTTAATTATAGCTTGATTGTCATTCACATACTCTAGGTCGACTTTGGGCTCGCATGTCACATTTTGTCAGATCCCCTTTACAATTCCGCAATGATGGAGGCTACACCTTCGCTAGCGGCACGCGCTCCGGAAAGATACTCCTCTCAGGCGGAGATCTTCCGTCAGTATACCCCTTCGAGCTCTATCAACAGTAATGGGTGCCATGCGATACAGCCACATAGAGTGCAGCCAAACGGGGTGCAAGCCCAGTACGGGATGACGAGTTCATACTCGCCCCAGAACGGTGCCCTTGGCGCAGGCCCCCAGGGACATGACAGTATGCCTAATAGGCTTAATGCTGGAAATCAAAACACTGATTACTTGACCTATGATATGGTTACAGAGACCAACAGGAATACGCTGAATGACTCTACCTCTACTTCTTTTCCATCTGCTTCCAGCAATGGAAAATCTACCCCACCATCGACAATCGTAAACTTTACTTCGTCCCCTATTTTGATGGGCCCTATAATATCTGATGATACTCCGAATTATTCGAAATATCGCCCACGATCTTCTATCCCGGCACGTCTTCCGGCACCAGTATACGCCCAGCAGTGCGTGGTGGCAGCGTACGCGTCAAGGCTCAAACCCTATGCCCTTCATCAAAAAGAACAAGAAGCTTTGCAGGACCACTTGTGCCACCTTCATGTCACCGTATACCTTAACATACGGAACGGGATTCTTCGGCTTTGGACCCGCAATCCCATGGTTAGTGTGACCAAAGAAGAGGCCATGGGATGTGCCAAAGATCACCGCTGGATGAACCTTGCGTCCTTCGCGTACGAATGGCTCGTGCGAAATGGATACATCAATTTCGGCTGCGTTGAGATCCCATCGGCCTTAGTGCCCCCGAAGAAGGGCCGTCGGAGAGAAGGCCCTGTGATTGTTGTCATTGGGGCGGGAATGGCAGGCTTGGGCTGCGCACGGCAGCTAGAAGGATTCTTTAATCACTACCACGATAGTACCACCTCTCCTCGTGTTGTTTTACTCGAGGGTAGACGCAGAATTGGAGGGCGTATATACTCCCATCCTTTACGAAGCCTTCAGTCGTCCACGTTGCCTCCAGGGCTTGTTCCGAAAGCCGAGATGGGTGCTCAGATTGTTGTGGGATTCGAACATGGTAACCCGTTAGACCAAATCATACGAGGCCAGCTAGCGCTTTCGTACCATTTGCTGCGTGATATATCTACCATTTATGACATAGATGGATCCCCTGTGGACGAAGCGCGAGACGCAACAGCCGAAAGCCTTTATAATGATATACTAGATCGATCTGGGGCCTATCGTCACAAATCCGTTTTAATGCCGACAGCAGAGGGGGATCGTGAGCTTATCGACTCGGGTCGTGATCTATCAACGAGCGACGGAGTGACAGTAAGACAGTATGAAGAGGCAAGAGCAGCCGGAACCGTTGGGCTATTGCTTCCAGCGAAACGTATTCGCCGCGGTGTAGGCCATAAAACCGCAGATATCAAGCCAGCAGCCGTCGTTCCCTTAGCCGTCCACAATCAGACGGAAGAGAACCCAGCCACCGTTGCATGCCAGGTCATGGGCTGGGAGCTGAATAACGGAGTCTCAGCGAACCAAACTATTAACCTGGACCCGGTCGCCAAAGCGTCGAAGTATCAGACCTTGGGTAACGCAATGGATGAGGGCGTCCGTCAGTACCGAGGAATGCTACCTCTGACTTCAAAGGATATGCGGCTGCTCAATTGGCATTTCGCTAACCTCGAATATGCGAACGCTACTAACATCGGCAATCTCAGTCTTTCCGGGTGGGACCAAGATATGGGGAACGAGTTCGCAGGAGAGCATTCGCAGGTTATCGGAGGATACCAGCGGGTTCCTTACGGGCTGTGGTCACATCCAACAAAACTTGACGTTCGAACCAACAAGATTGTCACACGCGTCACCTACGCTGCTGCCAGCTCAAACAAGCAGAAAACGGCAGTCCATTGTGAGGATGGGGACTCTATAATGGCAGATATGGTGGTTTACACCGGGTCCTTAGGGACCTTGAAACACCGAACCGTCCAGTTCTCTCCGCCTCTACCCGATTGGAAGCAGGGAGCTATTGACCGACTTGGTTTCGGGGTGATGAACAAGGTAATATTGGCATTCGACAAGCCTTTTTGGGACACTGAAAGAGACATGTTTGGCCTTCTACGCGAGCCCAGTAATCCGGAAAGCATGATTCAAGAAGAGTATGCTGCGAACCGAGGTCGCTGCTATCTGTTCTGGAACTGCATGAAAACCACCGGTCTTCCAGTCCTGATTGCTCTTATGGCTGGAGACGCCGCTCGCCAAGCGGAGCGCACTCCTGACGATGAAATAATCGCCGAAGTCATGAGCCAGCTACGTAACGTTTTCAAACAGGTCGCTGTTCCCGATCCATTGGAGACTATCATCACCCGCTGGGCCGGCGACAAGTTCACAAAAGGAAGCTACTCCTATGTTGCAGCAGAGGCACTCCCAGGGGACTACGATCTCATGGCCAAATCTATCGGAAACCTGTACTTTGCGGGCGAAGCCACCTGCGGCACTCACCCAGCCACCGTCCACGGCGCATACCTTTCAGGACTCCGAGCCGCATCCGAAATCATCAGCTCTATCCTAGGCCCTATTTCAATTCCCACCCCCCTCGTCCCAGAAAAGCCCAAGACCACGAACCCAGGCATGTTAAATGGAACACCCCTCACCACCCCGCATATCCCACTAGACACCACCAACACCCCAGAAATCCCAACCCAGCAATCCCAACCCACAACATCGACCTCCTCCAATTCTGCTTTCCGAGACTCCTACGACCAAGCCATGCTCGCCGCGATCTACACCGAAACCGGCCCACCAGTTCCCCGGCCCGCCCGCACCGGCCTAAACCCCTTCCTCCTTTACCAAAAGGACTTTTGGCAAAAAGCCCGCTCCGAATGCGATGCCACGCATCAGTCCCTATCAAATAACCCTTCCGCAAAGGCACCGCGCGACGCTGTCCGTGCAACCCTCGGCTCCATGTGGCGCCACGCCTCAGGGGAAGAAAAAAGACCATACCTCGAACAAGCGGAGGTAAATCGGCAAACGAGCGCGGAAATCGCCGCGAAGTGGAAGATGGATAATGCCGAGTGGGAGAGGAAGTCAAAGGCTGCTAAGAAGCGGTGGCGAGAGGAGAATCCGTTTGAGCGGTGGGTTGCCATGGAGGGGGGCGAACCGCCGAGTAAGAAGATAAATTCTTCTTCAATGGATCTGGGTGAAGCACATAATACTGTTACTGCTACTACTACTCCGTCCAGACCGTTATCTAGGTTAGCGGGGCCAAGTATGCAAAATGGGGATGGGATGGGACATATCCCGAATATACCTACCGCGGAGGCGAATTTCGCTGCGCCAGCGCTGGTGTCGAGTACGATTTCTTCTTCCTCGAATCCTCAAACGAACGGCTTGTCATGACCGGCTGATCAGCAGAATTATGTCAACCCTCAATGACAGATGATTACTTATTCTTAGCCGACTTGCGATGGCTACAAATGTACGTACGTACAAGTACAAACCAAACAGTATACCCCTTCCACACCTTTACGTGATTGAAGGCAAGGTTCAAGACCTACCTGTTGTTTCTGTTGTAATTCGACAACCTGTGGATTTACCGCTCCAGTTAGTTTTGCCTCTTCCCGCCTTGTTGGCTCCTCGGGAGTAACCCCAGCTTCGTTGCATTCCTTTGTTTCAGGGTACCGTTGGCAATTAGCTGCAATATAGTTAGTTAGTGGTATTCCAATAAGCGTCGCAAGGCTGAAATCGGGACAATCAAAGAAGGTAAACATACCACAAAGCCTTTGCTGAGGGAGGGCATTTCACCAGTTACCAGTAGTCAGTACTACTAGATGAAGCTATAATTTAGTATCAGTCATAGCTTAAAGAACGTCTGTACGACTTGGCTTTGTACAAGTGATCTGCTAACCTGGGTTAAACCCGTCAAACTGCCAGCAAGGCCTCGTAGATAACAACACCACCTAATTTCCATAGGATCAAGGCGAAGAAGCCACACTGTTCTGTTTCTTCAGAGTCGACCTCTTTTCTCCTTCACAGCTTCAAGCCAATGACAGAATTGCCATGAGCGGCAAAGAGACTGTTGGACTTGTGCTCGGCTCAATTCCCCTCCTCCTTTCGACTCCCCTTGACCGATATGAGAATTTCTTAGAATACATCAAACACCCCTTGAGAAACTCATCCTAAAAAGAAGCGAGCAGTCTCTGTACGATGAATATGGAGTCTTTCTAGCTTGGTCTCTTAAGCTTTTTCCCCCAGATACTCTTAATTTAATAGCAAGAGTTGAGGAGTATGTCTTCCAGGCGGAAGATGAACAAGATTACTTTTGTGGTCACCTCTGTACTTGGAATTGCGGTGTTCTATATCGCGCTGGCACTTAAGGGCTAGGAGGCATCACGACTGGTCCGCTTGAAACGCTTTAAAAGAAACTACCAATACAAATGCCCGATTTACAAACCGTGCATAGGGAGGAGCAAACAATGGAATCAGACAAGGAAAAGCCAGCACAACAATCACCATCAAATACAGTGTCCAGCAATCGACGCATGTCCGAACTGGTACAAAAGGTTTCTTTCAAAATTAAGGATAACAAAATTTCCGATGCTTCACCAAAGTCCGCTTTTAAAGAGTACTTCACAAACTCCGGAATCTTCACTTCCAGACGAATCACACCTCCCCTTCACAGCCGACACCGCACTATTCCCAGGCAGATCTTCTTCGTCTCCCATGCCAGTGACCTTCCTAAGGACAACAGCATCCAGTCTGCTCTAACCAATCTCATCCGGGTGCAAGAGGACAATATACATGCTAGTTATCGCGTACTTGAAGATTTGAAAAATTGGCGCAAGAAGGACGTTTGATGATCAGAACCAGCAAGGGGATATTACTGGAGGTTACTAGTGATTACTGGCTTTAGTGACGCGCGCTCTGGCTCCAAAACAACAAAGGCGCAAGAATCAGCTTGTTGGTTGCCAACCCTCTAAAGTAAGTGTATTACTTGTGGTTGACTGTAGTAGGAGGGAAGTGCTGTCCATGAGAATGTTTCTGTCAGAGACACCAAACGTTTCTGCTCAACCAGATCGATCTGTATACATAGGCAGCTATTCTTGCCGAGAATACAAAACATGGAGAAGGAAAGAGGACAGAAGTTAGATCCAGGACGGTGTTGAAAATAACTTAGCAAAGAACACGCGATTGCAGTCATGTCTGGTGCTTTTCCGGTTCCGGCCAGCCTTCGTCCTTGATTCGCTGCGACTGCAGGCTTTCTATCAAGAATAGCAGCTAATATCACTTTTCCTATCAAGTTGCTTCATGGACTGATTCCTTGACTATTTGGATTTTCTCGTATCCTCCCTACCTAACCACCGAACCCAAAAAGCTTCCAGACCCCAAGTTGTGGGTTTCCATCCGAAGTTACGCGGAAAGGTAGCCAGCCATAAACGGCCGCGAAAGTGGCCATTTCACAGTTGCCCATATTCTAGTCGTAAGATCTTACGGGAGCTAGTAACTCTAGAATAGAATATCGAGTTCAACGAGCTCTCGGAGATTATTCTATCGCGTTTCTAATTCTATTTATAATCTAACGTAATGCAATGCCATGATCCCATTAGAGATCATATCCCGTCGCATCGTTAAGCGAAAGGATCACATTACCACCGACTGGGAACCAGAATCAACCGAAAATAGAAAAATGAGAATGAAAATGAAATGATACGAAATGATGAAAACGCTGAAGTCTAGTATAAATAACGACAAAAATATCATGTTAAGTATTGGGTCTAGATGATGAGTTCATTCAGATGAGGTTCGGAAGCCTCAACGGTGAGATGAGTGAACGGGACTAGATGGAGGCGAGGGAGGAAAGTGGTAGAAAGAGGGTTGCGTCGTTCATTTACAGAGCGGGATTGGCATGAGCGGGGGGCAGCTCTCCGTTTGTCTCGCTTTCGGCAATGTATCGTTCTGCCTCGAGAGCGGCAACGCAGCCGGATCCTAGAGCATTGTTAGAAGTCACTTGGGTTAAATTTGGAAGATGGTTCGGCTTACCAGCACTGGTGATGGCCTGGCGGTAGCGCTTATCTTGAACATCACCGCAAGCAAACACGCCCTCACGGCTGGTCAGGCTAGTGCCGGCGACTGTGGCGATGTACCCATCTTCGTCAAGGTCGATCTGGCCCTTGATCAGAGCAGTGGCGGGGTCGTGGCCGACAGCGTAGAAAAGACCGTTGGCATCGACGACTTCCTCCTTGCCGGTGACGGTGTCTTTGACGCGGAGGTGGGTCATCAGACCATTGGGCTTCTTCTCGCCCAGAACCTCGGTGGCGGCGGAGTTGAAGCGGACTGTGACCTTGGGGTGGGCCAGGAGGCGGTTGGCCATGGCCTTACTGGCACGGAGCTTGTCACGACGGACAAGGACAGTGACGCTGCTACCGTACTTGGCCAGGAACATGGCCTCTTCGGCAGCAGAGTCACCACCACCAATGACGAACAGGGGCTTGTTGCGGAAGATGGGCACAGCACCATCGCACACGGCGCAGGCGCTGATTCCGTTCTGCCAGTAGACATCCTCACCAGGGAGGCCGAGACGGCGGGCATTGGCACCGGTGGCAATGATCACAGCGTCGGCGGTGTGGGCAGGCTGATCATCGGGGCCATCACTCCATTCCTTCCATAGCTTGAAGGGTTTTTGCGACAGATCGACCCGCGAGATAGTCTCGGTGATCACCTCTGTTCCGAACCGGATGGATTGTTTGCGCATGGCGTCCATCAGCTCTGATCCACCAATGCCATCAGGGAAACCGGGGAAGTTCTCGATATCGGTGGTAGTAGTGAGCTGGCCGCCTGCAGCGGTGCCATTGGCCAGCATACCCTCATAGAGGACAGGTTTGAGTTCCGCCCGCGAGAGGTAGATCGCAGCTGTGTGAGCGGCGGGGCCGGAGCCGATGACTGGGAGATGTTAGTCAATCGTCGTTCCTCAAGCTCGCGGTGCATTGTATGGTGCGCACTAGCAAAGAGGGATGTTTGCACATACTGACTACCTTGGTATGGACCATCCTGGATGTTGAGTTGACGCGCAGCGGCGTCGAGAACGGGGTTGATAGGACCGACGGAGAGGTGGGCGAGTTCTGGAGATGTGACGAAACAGCGGCGGCAGTGAGCCCTAAGGAGGATCTAATAGAGGAGAAGGGAAAGCGGCGAAAAGCTGAGGAGAACAGATTGGCGGTTGTTAAAGAGAAGTAGAATGGCAGGAGGGGGCCCTTTTAATTAGGCACGAGGGGCAAAGGGTGGGGACGGGGATGAGGTACGTCGGTAGCAAAAGAGGGCTGGACAGTCGGGATTAGCTAAGAGGAAGAGTCTTCTGGACTAGGATCAGATAAGAAGGGTTAGAGAAGCGAGAACGCAGAAAAGGGCCTTAAGACTCTTGATCTCTAAGCAGAAGTGGGCATCCAGCGCCCGAAATAATTCCATCAAAATCGTTCACAAAGAATGCTGGGTTTGGGTCACGTGTCAGGCCGAGACCGCAGCTGATTATCAAGATTCTCGACTCGGTCGCTTACAGCCATTGTTCTATGGAGTACTCCGTCCAGTCTGTCGCAAACTAACTCGTTATATTATAGATTAATCCGTTCAGAATATGACGACTTACATTCTACCCATCAATATTCAGCATCGGGGACTCAATATTCCTGGACTCAACCGTTCCAACTCCCGATCGCTACTCTGGATTAATAACAGTTTCAACACTTTGCCACCCGGCACAGAACTCACCAACAACATTATTCAGCCAGTGATAGTCCTGATGTCTAGCGGACGCAGTTTCCCCGAGGGACCTTTCGGACCGGAGTCTGCACAAAGATGTCTACCCCATCGTCTCCTCGCAGGTTATACCGTGTATCAGTGGAGAAGATCTTCATTGGGATCGACGGTGCTCCAGTCCGCGCCGACGTCGGGGATTTTGCCTACAAAGCAGAGCATATCATCAGCTCTCTCCAGTCTACTAATGAGGTACTTGGGTTAGATACGTGTGTGGTGTAGGTGGACTGCATAATCTACTCACCGAGCAGCCATGGACCAGTAAAGTTCCCGCCAACAATGGGAATCGCCTCTCGTATGCCCCGAGGCCTATCTTCATTCGTCAGTGTTTCCTTGCAGTTACTCGAACGCTGTGTAGAGGTATGACAGCTCCGGTGGCTGGGGATTCGTGGCGCTGACGGCCGGAGCGCCAGATAGAGTCTAGATGTCCAGCGTCGTTGAGATGAGTTCTGTCGTAGCAGTCGAAGTTCAAAATATTAAATAACGTACTCGTTGCGGAGCTCTGCTAGATTAGAGAAATCAAACTTTCATATTCGCTTTTCTTTATTATTTAACTCTCCCGCCTCTAATTTCTTACAGAAGTGGGATATTTCATATTAAGATCTCCATGATCATGACACCACAAATCACCAGTTGGGATGACCTAAGATTTATATCGGAAGAATACGATCCACAAACAGGTCAATTCCAGTACACATCTTTCACGGCCATAGACAACAGCGAGATCTTCTACTACGGGCTGGAAATTCCTAAAACCCAGGTCGTCACTTTTGACCAGGTCACTCACGCTCTCAAGCGCGTCTCCGATGATGAAATCTTCTCAAAGTGGCCAGCTTCAGGGATGGAGCTCACACAAGCCCCAGCGACACTCGCTATAGAGGAGGTCCACATCAAGCGACCGAGGCTGGATTTCTATGGAATGTTGAAAGAATACAACCTCAAGACGTATCAACTCGCGGAAACATTGCTAGCAGAGGCCCAAGTCATGGAGGAGTTGTCCAAGCACCCGCACCCAAACATCGTCCGCTATTATGGCTGCCGGGTTGTGCGTGGGCACATCATCGGGCTCGTCATGGACAGACACCCCTATAACTTGCACACTTATCTCAAAGAGAAGGTTGGAATAATTGACAACCCTTCTTTCATGGATGCTCTCGAGTCGTCTCTCCGCCATCTACATGCGCGGGGTTGGGCACATAATGATCTTACTCCCACGAACATTCTGGTAAACAGAGACGGCATGCCCATTTTGATTGACTTTGACGGGTGCCAGCCTATTGGTACCCCGTTGAAATATATTCGAGGGACGAAAGAATGGATCGATGGTGAAATTGGGGACTATAGTACTTCGGACGAGCAGCATGATCTCTCTGCTCTTGCTAAGATCGATGCATGGTTGGGTGAGCCGGTTTTTATAGAATGATTTAGGGACCGGACGCCTGATTTTAATTGGCTGTTCTTCTTGTCTTGCTCTCATTTTGGTACTAAGAGGAAATTACCTCAGGAGGTTGAACATTCCTTTTTACGTCTTACTAAATACCAAGGTACAGCTTCAATATATATATATATATGTGCCCTAATATCGCACTGGAGGCGAGCCAGTCACTAGGTAACGAGATATATCAGGGAGAGATAGCAGACCCTATCCAATGCATTTCTGGGTATTTCAATCATAAATCATCAATCGTTTCTAAATACAAGTGAAAGTCGTAAGAATAAAGGTATTAAAAAGTACTTTTCCCGCTCCCGTCACGACCGCCCAAACCACTTCTTGATGCTGGTGCTCCGCTTTACATTCGGTTTGGCTTCCGGCTCCGGCCCAAGGAATAGCTTAGAGTCATCTTCATCTTCTTCCTCGTCGTCATCGTCGCCGTCGTCGTACTCATCCTCCAAGGGTCGAGGTGCGGGTGTTGATGCAGGTCTAGCTCCTACTGGGTGACCCTGGGAGCTTGTTTCTGGGGGCGCTTGAGCGTCATGCTCCTCCCCCTCGCTAGATTCGTCTTCCACTTCATCTTCTAGGGAAGGTTTGCTCGAGGCGTGCCCTCGCACACCCAGCCATTTCCGCCAACCCTTAGTGACTGGCGCTGCAGGAGGGTCGTACTCGGTTCCCTCAAACCAGAGCGCGGGGATGAGGAGCTTATAAGGTGTCGTGATACCCGACGGGTCCTTCGAGTTGAGTTCCAAGTTCAGCGTTACATCCAACCCTCCCTCTAAATTGACAAATGTGCCTGCGCCATCGTCTCCGCGTTTTGCTGCTTTCTTGGCTGCCTTCTGGCTCAGGTTGGTTGGTCGTCGGAGGAATTGGCCGGGTCGGGGGTCTGTCGTAGGTGGAAAGTAGGAATCTCCTGTTCCTGCTGGCGGGAAGGGACCATCCATACTCATTCGCCGTTCTGGGGGAGCGTGACCTAGGTTGAATTCTTTCGTTGGCGGTCGGCCCTTGCCAGAGAGTCGACGTATAAGGCCGCCTTGGGGTCTGTCGCCGCGGGTCAATGACAGTGTCCTTTGCAGCATATTCGGACGTGGTTCTTCGGGAGAACCTGGAGACTGGGGTTCTGGGCTTGCAGATGGTGTGGTGCCTATTATTGGTTAGAAAAATCCAAAAACGACAATGTGCCACTATAATTCTGTGATATTTTAGACATACCAGGCTCATATGCGCGAATGGAACACCAATTTCGCCGTGGTAGCAAGCGCTTGTTATTTCGCGCTTTGTTGTTGACATCATGTGTGAAAAGTGGAATCATATCTTCGTCTGTGTTAGTGTCCATGTGGTGCACCTGGTTTCGTCGGTTGAGTGTATCCGATATCATTTCCGTCGTCGGAGCGTCTGCAATTCCAGACGAAATTATGTTGGGCATGTATCGGTAGTCCTTATCCTTAGTTATGTTAAGGTTGGGGTTTGAATAGAATTGCCCAGCGGCAGCAAGATGAACATCACCACTGAACCTGTCAGTATGCGTTTATCATTGGACAGGTTTTCTCTCTCACCTAAGAATGGTCACCCGGATGGATTTCTCGGCCGCAAGATCTTGAAGATCTTCTATCAGGTACTTCCGCTCCGATTTGTGATGCTTCGCTGTCCAGTGATCATCGAAAATCTCGACCTTGCCACCATGCCTGTTTACCAGTCCGCCTAGAAGCCCGGCTTTGCCTAGAGATTGCCGACTATTCAGGATATTCTTCACCATGGCCTATCTATGTGTTAGCAAAGAGTGCAGTGTTTTAGAGCTGACAACTTACCACCCGAGGATACGCAACAGGTATGCTCAGAAGCACTATCAAATGCTTTGTCTCACCTCTGACAATCTCACGGTGACATCTGTCCCAAATAAGATCGGATGTACGCTCACTTAGAATTTCATCACACTGTAGAGTTGGTTAGCATATATTTTCCGAAGATGGGGTCTTATGGCTTACCATGCGCTCAGTCCTGCAGTCAAGTCCCAGAAAAGATATCCCATCACCAAGAGACACGAACAAATGGCGACTACGTTGGTTGATGTACGGTCCAGGCTCGGCACCCAAAATCCAACTAGGTTCATCGGCCTCGCTCTCTTCTGGCACGCTATGGTGCTGGAATAACAAGTAGTACTTGAACGCGAGATTGCCTAGACCCGAAATCACAGCCGAGCTCATAAACTCGTCTGGGTAGGATCCGAACCCCTCAAGAATCTCATGGTCATTCCAAATGTTCACCATGGGTATTTGAGAATTGGCGAGGGAGAAAAGCCCCTGGGAGAACCACCTTGAGTAGTTCTCCAGGTATGAATTCTCCAGTTCGTTTTTAAACTCAGGATTCAGCGGAGTTTCGTACTTTTCGCTAGCGTCTTTAATCTTCAGCCATTCCTGGAAATGTACCGAGTCGGTGGTGACCTTGTCGTTGAATATTTGATCTCCACCACCTATCATCACATGGAATGGGCGAGTTTGGTGTTCGTTAAGAACGTCTCGCCACAGAGGATCCGGACCGCAGAATTTGCTAGAGTCCACACCGGGGGTGAAGCCATTGCAGGAATGGTACATGATGTTCATCGACTGCCCCTTAGGTGGCACCCAGAACCCTATAGCAGGGCCTTGGTTCAGACGATATGCGATCCGCTGCTGCTTCTCACCTAGTTCAATCTCGATGTTGAACCTCCAAAATGTGACATCTCTGTCCGGATCGGCATAGAGGCGGAAGCCTAGAATCTCTTTATACATTCCGACTGATTCTCCATCCATTGAATGAATTCTATTTGCAGGTATCGGTTGCTTGAATCCATAGTCAATGGCACTTGGAGACATCTCGTAGATTCCGTCGTCGTTCTCGATGAAAGAAAGATCGAGCTGCTCCTCTGTGTGGTCAACGGGTTTGACGTAAAGAGGGCGGCCATCCCGGCCAAGCTTCATCAACCCGGCGGTCGGATCAATGTACTCAGGCGACAACTGTACTCCCTCGCTATTTATCTGCACAGGCGGCGGAGGAAGAAGATCCATCGGCTGAGAAAACAACCTTATCGTAGGTGCCGGTTCATACGAAGAGATCGAGTCTTTCGTCACGATCAAAATAGTGCCTCTCCAGGTCTCTTTATCGACAGGCCCATTGGGCCCATCTATCTGCACGCGTTTCAAGCCCGCATAGCGAAGCAGAGGTCCGCTTTTCAAAAATATTAGGGGATTGAAGCGCTTGTGAGCTATATATACAATTCATCGTCAGTCATCAGGTTTTCCAACATAAAACGGGGTGTTCTGAGTGTCAGCTTACACGTTGGCTTCTGAACAGGGGGTTTCTGGTAATCTTTTGGCAGTGCCCGGCTCCGCCGGCGATCTCGAGTCCCAGATTCCCACCAAGCCTTACCTCTGTCCACATCCAACGCCTGTAAATCAAAGTCGGAAGCCCCGAGCCTCACGGTAGGAGCGGTCTTCCATTCTGATAGCGGGGGAGGTGTTGGTGGCGGCACGTTGAATGAAACAGTATGACGTTTAGACTTGGTCTGTGAGCGTTGTATATTTTCGTTACTCTCAGGTATTATGGACTCTCCACTATCCTGTATCTCGTGAGGAGCAGGTGATTTATCAGCCATAGAGACGGCAGCTGGCGAATCAACGAGATGTCCGTTCTGTTGGGGTTCGGTACCGGACACAGGAGCTCCTGCTTTAGTATTAGAGTACGGTTGACTAGTCGTAGGAGCTTTGTTTTGAGTTGAGGCGGCAATGATGGGGGCCTGGTATGCTGTGGAAACTTGGGAAGGTAAAACACGAGCGCCTCGAGGGACCTGGTTTGGTTCATATGGAGAGATGCGCGGCTCTTCCGGCTGGTAACTGACTGAAACTGTGTGTCTAGGAGCGCTGCCTCCTTTCACCGTTCTTACGGCTGGAGGCGTGTTGCTGGCATCCCGAGACTCTAAAAGTGGACGTGCTATAGCACGTGAAGCTGTAGACCTCATTGCGTCTGCTTCCTGCTGCAGAGCGATATTACCCTGGCTTTCGTAGGCTCCATTTTCCTGCAGTTTTGGCTCTTTCCGAGAAGTCTGCCGATCTGGGGCTTTGCTTCCATGGAAAGGCTGAGGTCCCGGTATTGCGTTCCTTTCTTGCGACTCTGGAGAAGGACCAGCTGCGGATTTCCTAGATGCGGCAGCCATCCGCTCTTTCAACTTTCTTTCAGCTTCCAAGGCGCGGGCTCTTTTCTCTTCTTTACTAATCCCACCCAGAGCCACCTCGAGCTTTTGTAGCGGAGATCGATTATACGCCCAATCGTGCTGTTCACCGGAAGATCTCACGGTATCTGATCGACTCAAACGTGTCCGCTGGTCCTGCGAGACGAGCGTGGCATGATCTTCGGATAATGCAGGGCCTGATCGAACGACTTGTTAGTTGGGTTCAGAATTCCTCATAAGAAACATTCTCCATTCTCGCAATGAAACAGTTCGTGATACGTGATAAGGGGAATTAGGTATACCTGAACTTGTTGGCTGAACTGCCATGATGCCGTTTACCAGTACTCCGGAGCTTGCTGTGGACATCGCTCCCTCAAATATGTCCTCTGCGATTCTACCTTCTCGAGTAATGGCAAATAAGTCGAGGATGTTGTACCTTGTACCCAATTCACAGCGGGCTATCCAGCACCACCAAGGAGATACAACACCGTGCGCGCACTTTTACGCTGGCCTTGTCAAGAGTTTGATGGATGCGATCACCTAGATCGCCATCTCACCGTTGATGCGGCTCGGAACTGGTCGCCTTAACGCTGTACTTGAGCGAGGAATCGACGACAATTGATTACTTGTACCACTGAGGCTGCACGCGGAGGATATGCAAGTAGCGCCGTCAACCAGCCGTATGTACGGGAATCAATGACAGTATACGGCCACAAGAGAAGCAGTAGTCAAGTGCAGTAGTAATCAGACGTAATCAGATGAGGAAGCAAAGAGGAGGAGGATGTAGAATTTGTTGCCTGCGGTGTGCCCAACTGGATGGGATTTTATCTGGGATGACGATGCTCATGCATTGTAAGAGTGGCTGGGCCCAGCCTCCTCGTCTTCATGCAGCTTGCGGGGCTGCACGACAAGAGACCAGCCAGGCACAATCAATCTATCTTTAGTTCCAATTTTCACTTGATTTTATTCAATAATGTTTCATGGGAAAAAGTAAAAAAATAAAAAAAACCAAGAGAGCACGTTTCCGATTCCTTCGTCCTGTCGGGGTTTCTCTACTGCGTCGGGAGCTTCACTCGAAAGACGCAGGACCAGGGCCCTAATCTGCTTGATATCATGGTTTTGATAGAAGGATCACAATATCCATTATTATCATAGTATTTGGACTTTATACAAACCGATGAGTGTGTCAACCTTTGTTTCACCTTGTACCGTGGACCATCGGCGATGGCGCCATAAGTCCGTCCAGTTGGCAAATCACTGCACTTTGACACAGCTGCCTTAGGATTCAGGAAGTCACAACTTCAGGAGGTGATCTCTGCCTGAGGATCCAGGCCCCACATCTCTTTTATGCTCATCAAGAGAACACCTCCGCCTCATAGGCACCACTGATCAACACTCTTCTTCACAAATCCTTTAATTTAAGAATTGTTGTCTTTTTCTGCTCTATTCTTGTGCTTATCATTCATATCTGTGACCAGGTAGCCTGTTGTTTTCTTTCATTAAGCTTTGCGATCCGTCCTGCACAGCGCACACCCACCAGCGTCGATGTCCAGGCTCTTATTTGTCCTCATCTCGTCCATCTGAGGGAGCTCCGTTACTCTCCTTCCGCCTCCTCTGTCTCCTCTACCACCGCAATGCGTCTTTACGGTGCAGCGACAGCCCTTGGCTTGTTCTGTGCTGCTACCGCCTCCATCCATCCTCGCCGCTCTTATGAAACCCGTGACTACTTCGCCCTTCATCTCGACGACACAACCTCCCCATCGGATATCGCTCAACAGATAGGAGCTCGCCATGAAGGTCAAGTAGGAGAGCTCGACGGTCATCATACATTTTCCTTGTCTAGGGAGCACGGTGCGGATCTCGATGCGCTTCTACAAGACCTACAAGTCAAGAGGAAACTGCGACGACGTGGTGCTAGCGATGCTGGTCCTCTCGACAAGAAAGATGAAGACCTCGCCGGTATCCTCTGGTCACAGAAATTGGAGCCGAAGCAACGGCTGGTAAAGCGAACGCCGCCGGCCGAGAATTTCCCTAGAGCTTCCACCCACACCGCGGAGGACGTCGAGGCTATGCAGACTCGGACTAAGCTTGTCTCCACACTCGGAATCACAGATCCCATCTTCGAATCACAGTGGCATCTGTTCAACACCGTACAAGTCGGTCATGACTTAAATGTTTCGGGCATCTGGTTAGAAGGCATTACCGGGAAGGGCGCCACGGCAGCGGTCGTCGATGACGGCTTGGACATGTACAGCAATGATCTCAGCCCAAACTATTTTCCCGAAGGCTCGTACGACTTTAACGACCACACTTCAGAGCCCAGGCCGCGACTTCGCGATGATAAGCATGGCACGAGATGCGCAGGAGAGATCGCCGCCGCGAGAAACAATGTCTGCGGTGTGGGTGTCGCTTACGATAGTCGGGTTTCTGGAATTCGAATCTTGTCGGGAGCTATTGACGACACCGACGAGGCTAGCGCTATCAACTATGCCTATCAGAGAAACGACATCTACTCGTGCTCTTGGGGCCCTCCTGACGATGGTGCTACAATGGAACAGCCCGGAATTCTCATCAGGAAGGCGATTGTCCAAGGTGCTCAGAAAGGGCGAGGTGGAAAAGGATCCATTTTTGTGTTCGCAGCCGGAAATGGTGCGGCCGTTGGGGACAATTGTAACTTTGACGGCTACACCAACAGCATCTACAGCATAACAGTCGGTGCCATTGATCGGGAGGGAAAGCACCCATATTACTCGGAATCCTGCTCCGCCCAGCTAGTTGTTGCTTACAGCAGTGGAAACTTAGACTCAATACACACGACCGATGTTGGTACGGACACTTGCTACTCGCATCACGGTGGAACATCTGCCGCCGGCCCGTTGGTAGTGGGCGCTATGGCTCTTGCGTTGAGTGTCCGTCCAGAACTCACTTGGCGCGACGCCCAATACCTCATGGTTGAGACATCGGTTCCAGTCGACGAAGATGATGGAAGCTGGCAAGTCACTAAGTCTGGGAGGAAATTCAGCCACGATTGGGGATTTGGAAAGCTCGATACATACAGTCTCGTTCAGAAAGCAAAAACCTGGGATTTGGTGAAGCCACAGGCATGGTATCACTCGCCATGGTTGAGAGTGCAGCACGAAGTCCCGCAGGGCGACAAAGGCCTTAGCTCGTCTTGGGAGGTGAGCGAGGGAATGATGAAGGACGCAAATATCGAAAGGCTGGAGCATGTCACTGTGACGATGAATGTGAATCACACACGACGTGGTGACTTGAGCGTAGAACTACGTAGCCCTGAGGGCGTAATCAGCTACCTCAGCACTGCAAGAAAAAATGATGACGCTGAGGCTGGATATGTTGACTGGACGTTCATGACGGTTGCCCATTGGTAAGCATCTTCAGACATACGATAACCAGACAATACTAACGTCCTAACCAGGGGTGAATCGGGAGTCGGCACCTGGACTGTTATCGTGAAGGATACGAATGTCAATGATAACACTGGGGAGTTTCTCGACTGGCGGCTCAACTTCTGGGGTGAGGCCGTTGATGGATCTAAGCAAAAGTTCCATCCCCTTCCCGGCGAGCATGACGATGATCACAGCATTGAAGATGCTATTGTTGTTACAACTAGCGTTGACCCAGCACCAACTACCACGGAACCCCCAAGTGAGCCCTCACATACCGTTGATCGCCCCGTAAACATCAAACCCACTCCGACAGAACCTGAACCTGAACCTGAATCTTCCACCTCATCCCCCACCCCCACCCCAACTCCAGCCTCGGACAGCTTCCTTCCATCTTTCTTCCCAACCTTCGGCGCCTCTAAACATACGCAAGTCTGGATTTACGCTGCGATCAGTTCAATCATCGTCTTCTGCATTGGACTTGGAGTTTACTTCCAAGTCCAGCGACGCAGACGACTTCGCAATGATCGTGACGATTACGACTTTGAAATGATCGAGGATGAAGATGAGACGAAGGGGCTGAATGGATCATCGACCCGTCGCCGCGGTGGTGAGCTTTACAACGCCTTTGCAGGGGAAAGCGAAGAAGAGCCTCTGTTTAGTGACGAGGATGGTGACGATGAGCCCTACCAAGACCAGACAGTAGGTGCCGAGCAGAGAAGCACCGGTGCAGATGATACCCGTAGAAACCACGACTAGTTTAGTTGTGGTTGTATCCTTATGTTTATTTCTATTTCCTGTTCCTTTCCTATTTCCCCTCTTTCTCCTGTCCCTTGTTGCTATTCTTGGATTACTGCATTGCTGAGATCGGACTCTACAGTCCGAAGTAAATGAACAAAGTGTATATACGGAGTACAAATGGCCACTTGAAACTAAGCAGTGATAGCAACAACTGAAAATAATTGTGAAGATCTTATTTAAATGTGTGGTGAAAAGAAATGGCATATTCATGGCTGACTGTATATGGTGGGTCTTGGCGATGACGCTGTGCACAGTCCAGTTCCCCAATTGATCAACTTCACCTCCGCAACTCCCCACGACCTCGATAACTCCGACTGACTAGCCTCCTCAGCACTAATAATCATCTATTTGCAAGGCTTAATCTCTACCTCCTTACTCTCAATTTTTGTGTGTACCCGCTGGGTAGCACTTCTCGTTTCTGTGTCAGCTTTCAAGAGTCTGTTGTGCCGTCCCCTCTATGGATCACGACGACTTCGATAGCGTCTCGTGGCGCCATGGGCCAGACAGCGATATTTCCCGTCCTACAACATCCGGAACCGATATAGAAGAACCACCTGAGACTCATCATGATCCCAATGGCAAGCGGAGGATGAGCTCAGCGAGTGAGACGGCCCAGGCGGGGCCACACGCCGATACCTTAGATCTCGCAGGTATCGGAGATGGGGTGTTACAATGCCGGGTAGATTCACCTATGAAAGAGAATGACGGTACCAAGGATGTATACATATCGTACCTGGTGTCTACGCATGTAAGTGACCATGAAGTGACCAGAATAGGCCCATATTCCGCTGGCTAGTGGAAAGACTCAAGTTCAAGCGCTAACTGGATAATCTCCAGACCGACTTCAAGTCTTTCCAGAAATCCGATTTCAGTGTGCGGAGGCGATTTACCGACTTCTTTTTCCTCTACAAAACACTTTATCGGGAATATCCTGCCTGTGCGGTGCCACCGCTGCCAGACAAGCATAAGATGGAATACGTTCGAGGGGATCGATTCGGACCAGAATTCACGTCACGGAGAGCATGGTCCTTACATCGCTTTCTGAAACGTTTAACGCTGCATCCGGTTCTGCGTAGAGCTCCTCTACTAGCTATCTTCTTGGAGTCAGGTGATTGGAATGCGCATATGCGAGTGCGATCGTCCCGGACCTCGACCGGGGGGTCGGATAGCGGCGGAACGGGGATATTCGATAATTTTACCGACTCTTTCGTCAACGCATTTACCAAGGTTCATAAACCAGACCGTCGATTCATCGAGGTGCGGGAAAAGGCAGACAAGCTAGACGAGGATCTAAACCATGTCGAGAAAATTGTGGCCCGAGTTGCCCGGCGGGAGTCCGACTTAGAGACCGATTACAACGATCTGGCCATTCAGTATCGCAAGCTTGTCCCGCTAGAGCCTGATGTTGAGGTGCCGCTCCAAGTGTTTGCTGCTTCTGTTGAAGAAACCGCGCGGGGAATCAAGAACCTCAAGGATCACACGGATCAAAATTACCTAGGCTCTCTTCGCGATATGGAAGCCTACATATTATCTCTAAAGTCACTTCTAAAGACCCGCGAACAGAAGCAGCTTGACTTTGAAGCGCTGGTCGACTATCGCAACAAAGCGGTGGCGGAGCGGGACTCCCTCGCCGCAAACCCATCCTCCTATTACGCCTCTAACCCACTCACCTCATCTCCAGCCTCATTCATCCGGTCGAAGATGGAAGACATGCGCGGAGTCGACCACGAGCAGTCACGTCGCGAGCGGATGCGAAAGCTCGAGCTACGAATCGAGGAGCTCACCCGCGAAGTGGAATCAGCCAAAACAACCTCCGAGATGTTCGACGAGGAGGTGGTGCGTGAGGTTGCAGACTTTGAGAGAATCAAATCAATCGAGTTCCGAGACTCCATGGGTGCTCTTGCCGAAAAACACATCGAGTTCTACCAAGGTGTACTGAACACCTGGGAACGATTCGTTGCCGAAATGGAGGGAGATTTAGAGGATAACTTTGACAACCCGCAAGCTTCAAGTGAGGCTAGAGGCAGGTAGAAAGAACCCAAAAAACCCCCGCTGTTGAGCATATAATACAGCCACTCGATGCAACCACCGGTAATTTTCAACATTATCGTTTCCGCAACTGATGTTCCCTTTCATTTCCTTGGAGAGCGTAATGCTGGGCCTGCTACGATGCTTTACAACGTATAGTACTTACTAGCTTCATTCCAATCTCTTCCATTATAGCCATTGCTCTATCTAAACCTGGTGTGATCCCATTGTTTGACCGACCTCACAAGATAACCCACTCCAGCCAACCCATCAGAACAGGCAAAATCCCAATCCATATCAAAACCTATCCCTCGCCCTCTGATTCTCCGCACACTCAAAATCAATCGGACTGGGCTCGCCTCTCGGATCCGAAATCGCAGGGTTTAATGCGCGCCGGACCCATTCCTTCCATGTTCCGAATAAGCTTATGCTCAGATCAAAGCAGACTTTCTCAAAAGAGAAAAAGACCGTGGGAAGAGGTCAGGCAGGTAGGTAGGGGTAGGAGAAACAGTACACACCTCGCGGTATATTTGAGTCAGCGTCTTATTCTTCTTCGTTCCGGTCCCTGTTCCTGTGCCTGTGCCAGTTCGCGCCGTACCTTCTTCGCCGGCCATCAACTGTAGATAGACCTCTTGATCGTAGTTCACGGTGAAGGGGGCTTTGGGGTCGTGCGCGAAGTTGGCGCCTAGGCCTGGGTAGAGGGACTGGGGCCCAGATTCAGTTCGGATTTGGTTGTTGGTCCTGGATGGTGAGGATGTGGTTGATGCTGGGTTTGTTGCGGGGTGGGAGGGAGGGGCTGAGTCGGAGGGGCCTCGAGATGGATCGGGTGCCCCAGAGGCCCGGGGCGAGGTGTTGATGTCTGACCCTGATGAGGCCATGGTTGGTTTGCCTCGAGTTGCCTGAGGTTAGGTAGAAGGCAGTGGATGGATCGGATCGTCGAGTGGGAGATTGCGAGATGTCTATATCAGGTAGAGATGATGTAGGAGGTAGTAGGCAGTGTAGGTGACTATATCAATAATATAATAGTCTAGACTCTAGCCTAGGCATCTCTTAAGTTCAGCCCAGGTAGGGAGGATGTCTAGGTAGCCTTGCAGTGGTACACTCCATTATCCGAACTTGGAAGACAACAACACAAACTCCTTGCCACTCGCCACTCAGCTGAGACTTGAGTTGACGCGGTATTGCTTATTTTGCATGGCAATGGAGATCACTGTGCAGCAGCATGGATCTTAGGAAATTCTTTGGCGGCACAGAGCGAATGATAGGTTGATGCTGGTGTGGCGCAGCCACTCCTGCGTCATACTTGGGGGGCAGTGTGCGAGAATGCAGCCTTTCGAGACCTGCGGATGTTCAGGAGGTATGCAGGATGAGCTATAATTAGGGTGGGCTTTATTTTCGCTTATTTTCTGGTGTGGTTACTGATGACTCGTGCATGTACTCTAAGGTTGTGTTACTGGGGCCGGATACTATGATGATATATATCGGAGGATTAGTAGAACGGGCATCGAGGATCATTGCCTTTACATATGGAATGCAGGCCTACTGGCCTAAACCACTAGAGTAAGCAGAAGCGTCGTACGAGGCTGGCTCGGTCTGGGTCATGGGCAGTCCTGGTATGTATTCCACATGCTTCATGGCATCCACGTTAAGTTTAGGTACGGCTCGGTTGCCATAAGTTATCCCTAAAAAGCAATTGTCCAGGTTAATATCCGGATGGTCACAGAGTCCAGGATACTTTCCGAGGATGAATCCGCGAGATAAGACTGTGTTTTGAGCATGTGAAAGAAAAAAAACCACGAATAACGGTCAATATCTGAAATCAGTGCCGCATGATCAGAGTTATTATTGTGAAGCAGATGTTGATCTCCGAATACTGCCTGGAAGTAGGTAATGTTTGCCCTGTTTGCACCTGTCTTATGATCTCCCGGACAGGAAATATGGAATCTTGACGGGAACTTCAACCAACAACCTCCTCAGTATGCGCCCAATTTCTACTTCGGCCCTCCGGCCGTATGTCTGTCAATCGTGTCGATCGGCGCGTTTTTTCAATAAGAGGAGATTCGGGTCAAAACCGGCATCTGTGACGGACATCTACGATGTGGTCTGTGTCGGAGGAGGTCCTGCTGGTTTGGCGCTCCTGGCTGCTCTCCGTAAGTCATTGTCCCTTTCACACCTTCACCCGACCATATATTAGCTCAACAAGTACTGATTTGACGGAAACAGGTGCATCACCCGCAACCTCGAAGTTGAAGGTCGCCCTCGTGGAATCGCAAGACCTAGACAAAGCCCGTTCTTGGAAGCTCGACCCGCAGCAGTTTTCTAACCGAGTTAGCAGCCTTACACCCTCGTCCGTGTCATTTTTGCAGAAAATTGGGGCATGGGATCACTTGGATGTCGAACGGACGCAACCGTACCAGGGTATGGAGGTTTGGGATGGAGAAACAGGGTCAAAGATCTCATTCGACTGGTCCGCGGAAACGTCACCGTTTGAAGACCTCCGCACCGTCGCAACGATGACGGAGAATGCCAACCTCGTGCACGCGCTTCTTTCACGCATAGCTGCATCTGGAGATGAGAACCTTTCTATATTCTCCAAATCCACTGTGTCCTCAATCGAGAACGGCCCTACGGATGGACCCAATGGGGCGGATCTCTCCGCTTGGCCAGTGCTCTCCATTGCATCAGCTGGAAACTCGACTCAGTCTACCATATCACCCTCTCGAATCGCCGCAAGACTTCTGGTTGGAGCAGACGGCATTAATAGTCCCGTCCGTCGGTATGCTGACATTGCTACCGAGGGCTGGGACTACCAGCGTCACGGAGTTGTCGCATCCCTCTCTCTCGCCGATCAAGTCCCGGCTCCCTTTCCTATTGGCACGAGAACAGCGTGGCAGCGGTTCCTGCCGTCCCTTGGTGGCCCGATAGCCCTACTTCCGCTCCCAAATAACAATGCCACGCTTGTCTGGTCGACGACGGTTGAGAACGCGGCTTATCTCAAGTCATTATCCCCGGGGGCCTTCATAGCCATGGTGAACGCAGCCTTCCGCCTGGATATGCCTGACCTTCAGTATATGATGCGCATGGAACACCCATCTACCTCCATTCCCGACTTAGACGAAGACCCTCATGAGAGTGAATTAACCTGGCGCCTCCAACACACACCTTCTGTCCCCCAGCTCCCTCCAATGGTCACAGGCGTCCAAGAGGGCAGTGTCGCTTCATTCCCGCTTCGGTTTCGACACGCATCAACATACATCTCACCGCGCGTGGCGCTCGTCGGCGACGCAGCCCACGTCATCCACCCTCTCGCCGGCCAGGGTCTCAACCTCGGTCTCGGTGATGTAGCGTCTCTCTCTAGCACGATTGAGTATGCTGTCAATCACGGAATGGATGTCGGTGATGTCCTCACGCTTGAACGATACACAACCGACCGGTGGGCCACGAATGCAAAGATCGGCGGAACTTGTGATGTGCTACACAAGCTGTATAATGTTCCGGGTCAGGGGCCTGTCGCGTGGGGACGAAGTCTGGGATTCGAAATCATCGATCGATTACCGTTCGTGAAGGGGTTCTTGATGAGGAATGCGGACTCGTGATGAATCACCTGTTAAATAAATCTGTACCAGTACCCTTCTAGCCATTGTTGCCTTTATTGTATTATACATGAACATCAACTATACACATCCCTCCCCTTTCTATCCAGGTCATAACCCTGATATATAGATTAAGATTTGACCCTCGAAGCGCACATTTCTTGAACGTCCCCTAGCAGGTAATAAACTATCTAACCAGGCGGATGGGGGAAGAACCCGACCGGTTTACTTTCTACCCAAATATGGCGCGGGTTTGCTGGGATATATGGATATTGCGCGAAGTGCTTGCTCTTTGATAGTAGCTCGAGTGGAAGTGGGGCTTGGTATATTCCAAGGAACTTCTAGTTGTTTCATACTTCCTCGATTGCTTAACACCAGAGTCTAGACAGTTGACGTAAAGCTCGAGGGGTTCCAAACTTATCCGCAGCCAGGGGAGAGTAAGCGTGATGGCTGGTCGAGCGTAATTAACGCAGTGGAGCGTTGTGCATTTCGCGATGTCTGTGCATAAAGATGTTGAGATCCAAGGCCTATCAGGACGCAGGAGTTTGGATTTCCCTGTACTCCGTACTTAGAGAGTTTGTTAGTGGGATTAACTCCTATCCGTTCAGTTTAATTAGAGTTGCTAGGGGTGGTCAATATTAATAATGAGCTGCGGGGGGAAATCTTCTGTCTAACCTTGTCGAAGTGTATGGTATGGAGGAAGAATGTCCAAGCTTCAAAGTTGCTATCATCGAGGGCTGATCCGTGCACCTAAACGGAAGCGGTAGATTCCACGATGGTCGCGAGATCTATCACAGAATATCACAGTAGGGAGAACACCACTGTAATGGGCAAAACAGCGCTAGTTGGTTGAAAGTTGGGGTCAAGTGGCTTTGACGGAGTATGGGCCGCACCAAATTATACGATTGGCCGTGCCCCTTCATGTCATCTCTGGGATTCCACGTGGTTCGGTCGACGGAACTGTTCCTTCCTAGCGTGATACGGACCTGTCACCTGGTTACATGACGTTTTCTGCCAGAATATCTGATTCTGAGCTATCATCGTGAGCACGACTTCGTAAATTAGAGCGGAAGCTTCTTGCCCTTCTTGAATGGTAGCTATTGCCGAGTGGCGGAGGCTAGAGCACAAAGCCTTGATTGCTCCGCCCAAAGGCGCCGCCAAGAGTGCCGCTCAGAGCGCCGCCCAGTTGGAGGCTTGTAAAATCACCCACTAAACCTATCACTCAGCTCTCAGCAATCTCCCCCGGCTCAATGCTGCAGTAATCGCTAATCGCGCCAGAGACTTGGAGATGGCAAGGGGGCGTTGGACTGCCACCAGCTCCGGGGTTGATACTTCGATTTCCGCCCTCGAACAACTCGAACCGTTACTCTATGTTGCACAAAAACGAGTTATGGCGTGGCGTACAGAGAGGCTAAGCCAATGCCAAAGGGCTGGCAACAAATTAAAGGTCTTGATGGGTGGATTGGATGTAACCCTGCTCGCCTAGGATAATAACGAACGTTGTTAATTATCCGGAGGATGTCCCCTTGCCGCCTCGAAATTGGTGGAAATATACGACACTGGTGTGGTTCTCGTCCCAATCCCAACTGACTTCCCTCTTCCGGCCACGAGGCCAAAGTGCTAGGTCGAAGGAGGGATGCATGTGCAACCTGGCAACTCGACAGTAGGGGGCTCTTGGGTGATGTAATCATCTCGCCTCACAGACTAACTACTGCTGTTTGTGGTCTTCCACAGCGCATCTGGAAGACTCGTAGCCGCCCAAGCGGAGCCCACTAAGAAGAAGCATGTTGCATAGGTAGACAAACTCTCGAAGCAGCCTGTCTGACTGGAGGGAGGTGAGCATCATATTACGGCCCCAATGATCCTGGGGGCCTCCACCCTCCCGTAGAGATGAAGAAAGATGAGTGATGACCCGATCCCGCAGGTCGACCCTGCCTCCCATCTTCTATCGATCAATGAAAGCTACCGCTAATGGCAGTCTCATGTTGGACGAGCGTGGGATGGAGATTGGTTGGTGGTAATTACCTTACCGATAAGTGTTCATTGTATGGATAAATACAGGTACAAACAACCATCAACTTCTCCTCAAGGCCACATGAATCACGATATGATGATAAGGAGGGTAGCATGAATTAATAAGAGCCAATTATCAAGTGAACCGAAGTAGTGAAGTAATATCTCAATAATAATATTAGCCCGCTCCTTCTCCTCGTTTCAACGCTCTCAGACCCGTCAACCGTCATAGTATGACAGGATTACATTCCCGTACAGAATCCACACCCGTCCTTGGAGGCCCGGAGGTACAGCGGCCTCGCCCCATCGTTCTCCTCTGGCTCACTTCTTTCTCCCTCCCTCTGTCAAGTCTACTGCTCGGTTTTGAATTTGGACCTTCCATCTATTTCGCCTGGGACCCCTGTTCAGACCCAATTTCGCTCCCTCTTCGCCTTCCTCGACCGATCAGCTCCGTCATTCGATTCCGCCCTCACTTTTCCGCCCCATATTCTTCTGTTCGCTCTCACCCACTTCCCCAACGTCTGGTCGCCACGCTCGTGGGATCTGTATTCTACCTTGGACGTTCCTTTGTCACCCCCAATAACGCGTCTTGTTGCCTTTCACCTAGCTCCTTGCGCCGTTTCCTTGATCCTTCCTCCGCTTCACGTCCAACTACCACATACTTGAACAGCCCACGGATTATCTAGGCAGCACTCGCGCCATTTCATAAACTGGGTAGCGGCTTCTTTCCCCGCTTCGTCGCCAGATGACGGCGGTCACTACGGCTCAAGAGAACTGGTGTCAATCATGGGGTCATTTCTAAAAAGTTTCCGGAAAGATGTGGTGAGTTCGTGCTCTATAGCCTTCCTCGACCTTTGACCTATCTTTACCTCTCCTCCCGTCCTGGGTTCGTTTGTTACCGCCAATACTGGTATATCTGCTTTTCATAAGTCGTAAAGGAGACACGGACTACGTATAATCTGGATCCGGGTTCATCGCTGTCCTACGCTAGCATGCTAATTCTCCGTTAGGGATCTGGGGCACCTTCAGTTGGGGTACCTCCCCCGAAAAAAGAACCCCAGCCGCTTCCGATGACCCCTCTAGAGAAGATGCTTACTGAGCTCGGCCCGATTCGAACAGATGGCAGTGATAAGTTCTTTGGAATGGAAAACGTGAGTGCCAATTGGATTTTCTTTCTTGAGCCTCTGCTGATCGCCTTCGTATCAGTACGGAAACACATGGTAAGTGGCTACTTGGATAATCATTAATCAAAAGATGAAGGTCGCTAATTTACCACCGCAGTTACTGCAACTCGATTTTACAATCTCTTTACTATTCAGTTCCCTTCCGAGAAGCCGTCCTCAACTATCCCAAACGAACACCGATTGAGAGCTTAGAAGCAGCGCTAGCAAAATCGCTCCGATACCAAGATCCGAATGCGCGTCTGGAAGCTGAGGCGCTAGCGGAGAAGCAGAAAGCGGCCAATTCGCCGCGGCCCGGACAGCCTCCAAATCCGCAGCAGAAGCCTGAAGATAAAGATTCGCCAGAGTATAAGAAGAAGATCGCTTTGCAGACGCTCCCTCTCCTCGAGACCACAAACAATGCACCCAGCTACGGCGTAGAAGAGTCATTATTTAGCTCATTGAAGGACATTTTTGAATCAGTCGTTGGGAGTCAATCTCGAATAGGGATAATCCGGCCGCAACATTTTTTGGAAGTGCTCCGCCGCGAAAATGAGATGTTTCGGACAGCCATGCACCAAGACGCACATGAATTTCTCAACCTTTTACTTAATGAAGTTGTTGCGAATGTGGACCATGCCGCGACTCGGCTTGCATTAGAAAAGCCCATCCCCGCAGTCGAGAGCTCAGAATCCCTCCAACCATCGTCCAGCTCAGGTTCGAAAACACCAAACACCACCCGGTGGGTTCACGAACTGTTCGAGGGTCTTTTGACCTCCGAGACACAATGTCTCACATGCGAAAAGACGTCGCAGCGTGATGAAGTCTTTTTGGATTTATCCGTCGACCTGGAGCAGCATTCATCAGTTACTTCATGTTTAAGGAAGTTTTCAGCGGAGGAGACTCTCTGTGAGAGAAATAAGTTCCACTGTGACAATTGTGGCGGGCTGCAAGAGGCTGAGAAGAGGATGAAGATCAAACGTCTTCCGCGAATCTTGGCTTTGCACCTCAAGCGTTTTAAGTATACCGAAGATCTGCAACGGCTCCAAAAACTCTTCCATAGAGTTGTTTATCCCTACCACCTTCGTCTCTTCAATACGACTGATGACGCTGAGGATCCCGATCGCCTTTACGAATTGTATGCCGTGGTTGTACATATTGGCGGTGGACCTTACCACGGGCACTATGTTTCTATCATCAAGACCCAAGATAGAGGGTGGCTGCTGTTTGATGATGAAATGGTAGAACCTGTGGATAAGAACTATGTCCGCAACTTCTTCGGTGACAAGCCGGGCTTGGCCTGCGCGTATGTGCTTTTCTACCAGGAGACAACTATGGAAGCCGTGATGAAGGAACAGGAGCAGGAGAACATGGACCCGCCAGTTGAATTGAATGCTTCAACAATCAAACAGAACGGCTTCGCCCATGGCCCATCGCTCTCTCACGTTAACAGCGCCTCCCAAATCCCTACATGCGAGGAACATGACCGCTTCACAGGCTTGAAAAAAGCCCCAACTGCACCTCAGCTGCCAGCGCATCAAGAACACACCGACTCAGAAACTATTCCTTCCGCCGTTCCCGCTGCTCCTATTTCTTCTCCTACTCAAACTCCTGCTACTTCATTGCCTCTTATACCACCAATTCCTGAAACACCGCCGATTCCGCTAACATCCCGAAAGAGTGATATGCAGTTAAAGAAAGAACGGGCTAGAGAAGAGAAGGAGCGAGAGAAGGAACGAAAGGCGGCTGAGAAAGAGAAAGAAAAACAGCGTCGGAAAGAGGTTGAGACCGGATTTAAAGATAGACAACGACGCGAAGACGACGAGTTGAAGGCAGCTCTTGAAGCAAGCAAAGCTTCAAAAGAAGATGAGGATCGACGCAATCATCCCGACCATGGCGGCTTGTCTAGGAGATCTACCGGTGGCCTCGGTCGATTCAGGAGTCTTAGCCATCGGTTAGGCAAAGAAAAAGAAAACCGCACTTCTTTACCACCAATCCCACCATTGCCGAATGGAATTCATTCCTTGGTCAAAGTCTCGACCGAGCAAGGTTATTCAGAACCACCACCCAAGCCATTGCCACGGCAACAATCACAGCCGATGAATGACCACACCTTACGTTCACCCGTCCCCGAGACGCCTCCAGATCCGCCTACAGAACATGAAGTTATCAAAAATCCAAAGCGGGACCGATCGAGCCACGGCAAGTGGCGAAGTTTCAGCCTCAAGAAGAAATCATTCAACATTCTCTCATCGTGAGTTTCGGCTGGTTTCTCCCGTCTAGCCAACGTCCTCTTGTGCACATACAATATGCTGCCGTACATATATTTCTCGATGTATCATCAGATTCTCTTCCCAGCTGGGCCCGGCTAGCTGTAGCAACTTTTGCTACGATAACTGCGTTCAGTTCATGTGTTAGATTTTCACGCTTTTCTCTTGGACATGGGTTGCATCTTGCGGCATTTGATTCGCATACTGGCAGATGTTTGTTTATCTGTCTTTTTTTTTCTCCCTACATTTTCCTTCTTTTGTTTGACCTTATTTGTGATATCCGTGTTTGGGTTACACAGCTCGGCGAATATGGCGTTCTAGACAATCTCAGTTGTTTTTCTCCTACGTACTTTCGTTTTCATCCTGGCTTTTGATTACATGTTACTAGACCAGAGACACTCGTTACTCCTGGCTTGTCCTATTTTCAAGGCAACGGATAATGTTATCATGGGAAAGAAAAGGTTGCATACTCACTGTTCATTTCTTAAGCCTCGTATACTAGAATACTTACATGTCTCGTGTTTCTTATATCCCTAAATAAGTCAATATTAAAGGCAGAAAATGTCACAGTACATGTACAATGTACCAAGCCAAGCGCAGTACGGAAATCAAGTACAGCCTGCAACGAAGGTTGATTGTCTGCGCCTTTAATTCATTCCAAAGACTCCTTGTTCAGGTGCAAACCATCACTAAGTATACCCATTATGTGACTTAGTAAGGATGAGAGCTTTCTGTACAGAAATGAAATAGAGCACTTTCGTAATCATATCATAATACATCCAAATAATGCGCTTAAGGACAGATGGATATAAATCAACGCGCCACCATAGAACCGTTGGCTGCAAGATCAGCTACCGTTTCTAGCCTTCAGTAGAAGCACCCCCTTACACCCCACCAGTAACGCGCGGTTCGCCGCGTAAGCACTGAGATAGGTCTTAGGCATTCGAAGTCTCCTTCCCTCTTCGGCTCTAGTTCTATCCTCTCGAACGGATAAACCACGGTCGTTCCTCAAGCGCCGGTGAATAGATGAATAGGTAATAGGTGGCTGAACAGGATGGGGTAGGATATGATAATGCGCTGGGTTTGTTCTCCGTCTATAGTTTTTCTTTTTCTTTCTTCAAGTGACATGGACAGTGGTTGGGAAAATGAAACGAAACCGGTCATCCGAGAATAAGTTCGTAGACGATAATTATCGTATTGATCGCAATTAAAGGTACTGTGTTTCCCAAGAGGTTAGCCATGCGTCCACATTCATAGAATCATTCCGACTAGCGCAACCTCTCTCCCATCATAATTTCAAACAAGAGGGACGCTCCGGCCTATAGCGGGGTAAAGGGACAGAGAATTGAGAAGGGTACGTACTCCGCATCACAGTCCTCACACTAGCAATCAGGTTTATGGTCTTTGCTTTGACGCTTGTACTGTCGTGTGTGCCGCCGAAGGCAGGTTCGGTCTGTGTGCGACCCCATCCGACTATGGAAAGTGATTATTAGCTTCTAGAGTGGGCTTGGAATGGTATAAGTGCGGGGATATGTACTTCGTGCGAGAAAGCGGTCTTCGGAGAGGATTGCGATGGAGTTGGTTATGAGGATTATCACTATAGAGAAGAGAATGGTTAGGTGGCGGGAAAGATGAGAGCGGGAGGAAGGGTTTGCGCACCGTAGACGAGTCGTCCGAGACCGAAGAAGGACATTGTAGAGGAGGTGGTGTGTTCGGGGGTTGGTTGTGGGTGCTGGGGAGGGAGGAGAGGAGAATGTGGAGGTAAAGTGAAGCTGCCAGATCGACTTGTTGACTGACGGCATGCATCCGAGAGTGCTCCGCTCCGACTCTCTTACAACCATCACCAAGCACAATGTTGAGGGATGTTGGTAAGGTCGTTCTCTAGCTTTATTATTTTTATTTAAATACTAATTAATGCTTAGGTTATCTGCTGTTGCTCGTTGCTATTCCGGCGCTGGTCCTGCTGCATTTGTCGATCGCTCCATACACCAAAGTAGAGGAGTCGTTCCATATCCAGGCCATTCACGACATTCAGACTTTTGGGATTCCTACGCGCAATGTCAGGGATGTACTGCAGGCAGAGTATGACCATTTTACATTCCCCGGCGCGGTTCCTAGGACGTTTGCTGGGGCAGTTGCTCTCTCCGGGCTTTTGTCGCCGTTTACCTGGTTGAAGCATGATATCGACCGACAGTTAGTAGGTAGGTATCTTCCTGCGAGTGTATTGCCTTTATAGCTGTCTAACTTGCGTCATCCATTAGCTCGGTCTATTTTGGGCTTGTTTAATGCTCTCTCACTTCTCTACTTTGCCAGCTGTTTTCGCCGTGCGGCTGGGAAGACTGCTGCAGTCTGGTACCTCCTGTTCCAGGCAAGTCAGTTTCATGTCATCTACTACGCCTCGCGGACATTGTCCAATATGTTTGCCTTTGGCATGACCACCTTCGCTTTGGCATATCTTCTCCCCGAACCAGTGAACTCGGGCACATACCGCAAGCGAAGCCGGGTAGCTCTATACCTGGTGACAATCGCGGGAATCGTGTTCCGTTGTGAACTCGCGCTTTTCCTGGCTACGCATACTCTCTTCCTCTTCGTCTTAGGACGCATCAGTATCCGACGCGAGATAGTTCCCGCCGGTATTTCGGGCCTTCTGCTCGGCCTAGCCATCACCCTACCCATGGACTCATTCTTTTGGCAACAATTTCTGCTCTGGCCAGAGTTCGCAGCGTTCAAGTTCAACGTCCTCGCTGGTCAGGCTTCTGCCTGGGGCACCCACCCATGGCATTATTACTTGACCAACGCCCTCCCCCGCCTTCTCATGAACCCCCTAACCTACCTCATCGGCATCCCTATGTCCCTCTTCCAACCTTCAACCCGCCGCCTAGCCACATTCATCCTCATCCCATCACTTACCTACATCATTATCTATTCTGTCCAGCCCCATAAAGAATGGCGCTTCATCGTCTACACAATCCCAGCCCTAACCGCCACCGCCGCCCTAGGCGCCTCCTACATCTGGACACACAGATCCAAATCCCTCTACCGTTTCCTTTCCCTAGGAATGATCGCCTCAACACTCGCCTCATTCTTCGTCTCTTCCTTCATTCTCCTCCCAGCCTCATCAACAAATTACCCAGGCGCGCACGCTCTCAACGCCCTCCATACCCATGTCCACAACGTAGCTCCGAAAACAACACAGCAACCAATCCGCCTCTCCGTCCACCTAGGAAACCTAGCCTGCCAAACAGGCGTCACCCGCTTCCTACAACTCCCCCACCCCGACAACCAGCAAGATGGCCCTTATTCTTCAGTATCATGGACCTATGACAAATCCGACCCTCCCACTTCGGACTCCAAAAAACCAACCTTTTGGTCCCGCTTCGACTACGTCCTCCTCGAACCAGCTGAAGCAGACGCCCTCCTATCCCTATCTGGAACCGGAACTGAATATGCTCATTCACGTACCTATGCCTGGAAAACGGTTGACTCAATAACCGGGTTTGCGGGGTTACGTGTTCTGAAACCAGGCGAGGAGGCAACTGGTACTGTTGAGGAGGGGATTCTGAGAAGGGTTTTCGGGGAGAAGGCGGATGAAATGGGTCTGGTAGATCTTTGGAGGGGAGCTAGAGAGGGTTTGAGGAGAGTAGTTACGAGGGGTTGGTGGGCAGAGGTTAGGATGGAGGAGAGGATTAGGATATTGGGAAGGGTAGGGTAATATGTGGGTGGTTTGTTTGCTTTTCTTTTTTCTGACGTAGTTTGGATTTCGGAGTAATTACCTATGTTTATTTCACTTATGTATTCTAAAAGGGAGAATGTATCTACTACTATTAGGATATTTTACCGTGACTTCCAGGTCAAAGAGTATACATATATGTACCAAATGACCTGCATTTCTTCCCCTGTGATTATCTACATCTATGAATTCGTGGGTATCTGCGACGTCATCTTATCTTATATTCCTTCTTCAGTTTCCACCTTCCAACCGCTCCAATCTCTTCTCCAATTCCCGAACCCACGGCTCAACCAGCTCAATATTACCCTTCAACGCGGCTTCCCCCTGACTCATCTTCTCCTCGACAACCTTCAATCCCTCCCGCCACTGTTCAATCTCCGCCGCCATATCAGCTTGGCGCTTTTCCAGCTCGTCCAGCGATTCAGAGGCTTGTGCCGCCCCGGCATGGATGGCGCGAAGGGAGCGCAGGCGCTCCAGGACGCTAGGGAGGATAGGGTGGAGGGATTGAATGGTTGGGAGGGTGGCATAGAGGGCTTGGATCTTAGTTGCTTGCTCGTCACGCTGGGTGGCGGTTTGCTCGGGCTCGATGGGGGAGGCTGAGTTGGAGAGCTCGGAGGCTGTGCGGGTGATGCGGGAGTTTTGCGCGGTTTTCGCGGCGTCGATGGCGCGTCTGCGTGCTGATGCTAGGGACTCGGCGTCTGCTGTTAGTTTTCTGACGCGTGTGGAGAGTATTTCGAGGTGGGGGGTTGTGATGCTGGTTGAAGTTGCGGGTGCGGAGGTTGTGGGCGCCCCGGAAACAGGGTTCGGGCCGACGAGGAGGGTCATGAGGGTTGAGAGGCGGGATGTGAGGTGGTCGAGGGCCGGGAGAACTGGTTGGAGAGGGGGGTCTGAGGATCCTTCTGAGATGAAGGGGTTCGAGGATGTAGAGATGCCCATTGCTGATTCAATGAGAGCAAGTCGGGAGTCGAAGGCCGCGGCGTGGGAGAGGATGCCAGCGGCCGGGCCGGTGATTTCAACTTCAGTGTTTCTTGCTGCGGCTTGAATCTGGGCGTTGCTGGCTCCGGGCATCTGTGTTGAGGGGTTTGATGCAAGCTTCTGGGATATCAAGGCGGCCGCCGAATGAGGTTGGGACACCCCGCGGGACGAGGCATAGAGGTTGTCCAGTGCCTGGCTTAGCTTCTCAACGCCGTCATCTAGTGTGCCCTTCTCCTCGTCTGGGACATCGCTAGTCTCCGTGTCGGGATTCTGGGAGGCAGCCATCTCATCCTTTAATTCCTCCACTTCCCGTTGCAGGCGCGCGAGTTTCCTTTCCAAGCTCTCATTCTCGTTATCGCTATCTTCACCCTCCGTGAGATTGGTTCTCCGCCCCTGCCGGCTCTTACTCCTGTACGACTTTCGCTTCGTCGCAATG
Organism: Aspergillus asperescens; assembly: GCA_027569075.1. Taxonomy (NCBI): domain Eukaryota; kingdom Fungi; phylum Ascomycota; class Eurotiomycetes; order Eurotiales; family Aspergillaceae; genus Aspergillus; species Aspergillus asperescens. The sequence goes on along the minus strand of JAPDEH010000079.1, from coordinate 59,703 downwards.
CTGTCTGAGAAGTTCACATGACGGGCATCGACAGTGGCACCGATAAAATGGGCGCGCGCTTCGTCCGCATTGAGCGGGTCTCGGTCAATATCTGAGTCGGAACCAACATCATCCGCGTTTGAGGTTGTGCGAAGTGTTGTTGTCTGTCATATTATTAGAAAAAGATCGCTATTGAGACAATAATGCGGAACTAGGTATACCGGGATGGTGGAGGCTTCATCAGTCAGGTCGGGAGTCTCGTAGATATCGGGAGCGAGGTCCTAGACGAGTTAGCGGAAAACGAGTAATGCAGAATGAATAACCCAAGGGCATACCAGGTCCGGAAGACCGGCATATTTCTTGTTGAAAGCCATGGCTGGAACAATGGAGAGTGTTTGTCCTGATCGTACGGGATATTGGAGCTCAAGGTGTTTGGGTCCAGATCACGTGAAAGGGGAAGTCAGTGCCTGGCAGCCTGAGGCACTAGGGCGTCAACTGAACAGGAGGGAAGCACAGTAGCACTAAGCTCTGCAACAAGTGTCGACATTTTGTGATTGTGACATGCTGTCCAACAGTAATAACTTTGTCCAGTTACACAGATTACACTATTGAAAGCAAGACAATTGTCACATGCCAAAAAGGGGAGTAATCATCGCATCCAAGCTGTCTGTCTGCATGGAGAAGAGCACAGTAGATGGATGCTCCGTCGGTGCCAAATCCGTCATGAAACTCCCTGTAACTTATCCTCAGCCCAGTAAAAGCCTCAATATGTGCTAAATCAAAGCGAACTCCTACCGGTATGCTGTCCCTGGGAAAGGGTTCAACGGAGGGTATGGGCTATGGAGGCCACATGCGTGACAGCACAAGCCTCGGCCTTGTGGATCGTCCTCGTACACTCCCCCCAGAGTAGCGGATCAACCAAACCCAACTACTGCGGAGTTGCAAGCAATCACAGCATCCCGGGTACGGAGTACATAATCTCTATCTACCTCCGCTTAAATTTAAAAGCTACTCATCACCAACCCCCACTTCCCTCCTTCTTCGACCTTCGCATCCTTCGCGACATTCCTACCCGATCTCAACGCCATATCCTAGCTTACTCTTCTTTGGATTCATAGCTGTTATCTATTTGTCAAGATGGCTACTCCCACGGATATCACTTGCGCCAACTACAATGGCAGCTGGACCATGGTGCGTTGCATCTCGTTGCCCTTTAAACCCCGCGCTTCTTCCCTCCAAGCTGTCAAATACACCAACCACCATAGCTAACCAACAATGCTAATAACAGGACCGAACCATCTCGGACCCGACCGACCCTGTGCTCGCCATGGTACGGCCATTCCTCACTCCCTCACTACTCTACGACCCCCCACACACCAAACTAACCCAATCGTCCCCTCACATAGCAAGGCCTAAGCTGGTTCATGCGCACAACCCTAGCCTGGGTCTCGGTAACCCTCAAAACAAAACAATACCAATCGCCCGACCACCCCGATGACAAAACAATTCAGCACATCGACGTCGACAACCTCGTCACAGGCGGCGTCCAAGGATCCAGCGAACTCCGCGTCACGGACTGGAAGAAGCGCGAGCACAACGATACCATCTTCGGCCGTGTCGAGGGCCAGTCGCGGTTTGTCCGTGGCTCAAAGGATGGTAGCGGGAAGGTAAGGCCCAACCTGGAGATCAGCACGAATATCGACGACGAGAAGATTGGGAAGTTCCTCCGCGGTGAAATTGCGGCAGATGGGTCGGAGGTCGAGGGGTTTTTGGTTGATTCTGTCGATGAGGCGTTTGGGGAGGGTGAGGGCCTTTACTTGCAGAGTTATGTGGAGAGTTTGGATTCGAGTTGGACGGCTGAGCAGGTAAATTTTAACCTTCTCTTCTTCCAAACATTCTTTTGTTTGTTTAACGTTGCAAGTTGGGGACTAACTGGAGGGGATCTATTAAGGTCTGGGGCTTTGAGACTGTTAATGGCCAGCGCCAACATACTCGTCGTGTTGCCGTTGCGAATAACGGTGAATATGTCCTCGCTAGACTGGTTTACACCTTTGTTCCTCAGACTGAGCAGACTGAGGACGACGACATTGCGTACTAGGCTTTGGTGGATTAGGGATTCTATATGCGTAGATGCATGCTCATTATAGAGTCGGCGGATTCTGCGACGGCGTTGGATTTGGTGATCCTCTACCGATAACTAGTCATTATTATCCAGAGTAAGACAATAGAATTATTTCCACATTGCTGCTGATACTTAAAGGAAAGGGAGGTTTATGAACGATATGGTATTCGCCAATAACAATAACTAAAGTAGTGTGTGTATATAACAGAAGCAATTTGGTAATTCCTCATGCTGAACTTTAACCAAATGTCCAAACAAACATCCGTCGCTTTTTGTTTATGAATGTGTCGGCATCACGACATGAGCCTTGGTGCTGACGGCATCCTCAGAGCGCCACAAGCTCGTCACTGTCTTCTGCTGTGTGTAGAACTGAAGACCCGGCTTGCCATAGAATGTGTTCGCACCACCACCCGCAATACTCTTCTTGTTACCGGTGAAAGAGAACATGGGAAGCGGAACGGGGATGGGGACGTTAACACCAACCTGGCCGGCTTCAATTTCCTTCTGGAATTTGGAAGCCGTGGAACCAGAGCAGGTGAAGATGGCTGCGCCGTTGCCGTATTCATTCTTGTTGATGATGTCGATGGCGTCGTCTAGGGTTTCGGTTTCGAGGCAGACGAGGACAGGACCGAAGATTTCCTCCTTGTAGCACTTCATTTCCGGGGTGACGCCGGTGATGATGGTAGGGCCGATGAAGTTGCCGTTGGGGTACTTCTCGGGCTTGTAGCCTCTTCCGTCTAAGAGGATGGTGGCGCCCTCCTGCTCGGCGCTGGCGATCAGGGCTTCGATGCGCTGCTTGCTCTCAGGGCTGATGACAGGGCCGAGGTCGGCGTCTTCTTCGAAGCCTCCGTTGACCTTCAGGGCCTTGGCTCGCTCTGCCATCTCAGGAATCCACTCCTTGGTCTCGCCGACTGTTACAACGGTGCTGAGGGCCATGCAACGCTGGCCTGCAGCGCCGAAGGCAGCTCCAATAATAGCATTAATAGTTTGATTCTTGTTCGCGTCGGGTAGCACGGCAGCGTGGTTCTTTGCACCAAGGTTCGCCTGCACGCGCTTGCCATTGGCGGATCCACGAGTGTAAATGTACTCTCCGGCACGGTTGCTGCCGACGAAGCTAATAGCCTTGATTTCGGGGGCATCCAGGATAAAGTCTACTGTCTTGGCAGAGCCGTGGATGATGTTGATAACACCCGGGGGGAAGCCGGCTTCCTTGGCTAGCTCGGCTAGGATCATGGCTGCTCCAGGGTCGCGCTCAGATGGCTTCATGACCAGTGTGTTACCGGTAATGGTAGCAACAGGAATACACCAGAGGGGAATCATGGCGGGGAAGTCTATATACTCATTAGTGCCGACCATAAAAGGGATACGGTATTATAGGGTAACATACTGAAAGGGCAGATAGCGGCGACAACTCCCAGAGGCTCCCTGTAGCTTCTGGTCTCCATGTCCCTGGCAACTTCCAGTACCTCGCCGGTAATCTGGGTGGTTATGCCGCAGGCAGTTTCCGCCACTTGCAGACCACGAAGAACATCACCCTTGGCATCGGCAAATGTCTTGCCCTGCTCAAGGGTGATGGACGCAGCCAGACGATCCCAGTTGGCGCGGATAAGGTTCACAAACTTGAACATAATTTGCTGCCTAGCCATGACACTTGTTGCCCTCCAGGCCGGGAAAGCCTTCTGGGCGGACTCGACAGCGGCGCGGAGCTCCTCATCGGTACTCTGGGGGACACGAGTCACGAGGTTGTTGGTGGCAGGGTCAAACAAATCAATCCACGTGCTCGCTTTGGAAGGTAGAAACTCATTATCGCGAAAGTTGGTGGTATCGATTGGGTTGGCGATGGCTTCGTGGTTAGTCGGGTATTCGGTGGCGGTCCTAGCCGCGGAAGTGGTTGTGGGGGCGAGCTGTTGAGCAGTGGCGTGCAGCCTGCGTCGCGCGGCGATAGAACCCGCTGGCGAGGTCTGCGATGCTAGTGCGCGAGAGGGAGACATGGATGAGGTCGAAATAGCGCGAGATCCTGACGCTGCTGCAGCCCTAGCGAATGGGATGCTGGCCACCGGTGTGCGGGGAGAAGCAGCGTGGAGAGCGGGGATGGACCGGGTCAGCCGGCGGGAGGCCATGGTGAGAGTCAAGGGATTAGGTAGTAAATAAATGACTTGAAATAATTCCAAGGGGTTTCCGAAGAGGATATATAAAGAAAGAAGAACAGGCGAGGTGGCGGTAAGGAGAATGGAATGATAAAGCCAGTCCAGGACTCAATCGTGGACGGTATTATTACTGCCCAATTGTTATACTCCGTATCCCCCAGAGAACCGTCGAACCGATAAGCTCGGCGATTTCAGCCAATCAGATCGTAGAAACCTTAAGTCCCATGATCCTTAAGAAGCTCCGTGTCCAGGACCTCGGGGAGTCGGCAGTATCTGGTTGCCTCTTCCTGTTGCAAATAGCAAGTGAACCCTCGGCCGGGGCCCTACCGACTGCGATCCCCAAATCGGGGTATCCCCATCATATCGCGCCGAGGTCGCTTGGACAAGAAGAGAAAAAAAGGACAATTAGTTCAGAGCAATATTAATATTAGAAGTAGTCTGTACTGCCCTTCATTCTACATCGTACTGTTCTACAGAGTACACGACATGGGCAGTCCCAGATATCTACGGAGTACTGTCTATATCTCCGTGTCTGGGCTGTGTCAGTGGTTCCCGGTACCAGGGCCCCAGGCAGGGAAATCGTTTGCCGGGTGAGCTTCCCGTGCTCGGGGTCCTTTCTGGTTCGTGCTAGCCCCTGCTGGCCTTTCAAGTTCAATATAGCTTTGTATCGATATCTGACACGGCAATGATACTTGAGACAGACTCATTAGCTAATTATAAGGTACGAACGTGCTGCCTACATTGGTCTGGTCTCCAGCGAATGCAAAGTGGAAATCTGAAAGCTGGCTGATCAAAATTCATTGTACATATGATTCATTCTCATAGAAATGTCATGTTAACCGGATTAAAATCCTTAATAAAATAGTGCAACAGCTATGAAATCGCAATAGGGAATATAATGCCGTGCTTGAAGTTTTGCCTTTTTTTTTTTCGCAATGGCATGCTCTTTTATTCTGACGCAACCTGTCCAACGCACGGTCTTACTCCGCTGAGGATCGAGTAGTACGCTTGGTCGCTCCGCCCTTGGCAGTTTCCGCAGCGGAGCTGACAGCTTCACTCGCCTTCTCCTTGGTAGATTTGGCAGCCTCCTTTCCCTTCTTGACAGGTGCGGGTGCAGGGCTGCTGGCGCCGATGGCGCTGACAATGATGAGGATCATGGTCACGAGAAGAGCACCAAGGCCACCAGCAACCTCAGGGACCTGCTTGGCAGCGTTGATGGGGTCTTCCTTAGCGAGGCCAATAAAGTGTTCAACCTTCTCGCGGACGTAGGTGACAGGGTCCTCCTGGAAGCTGACGCTAGTGGCAGTCTCCTCAGCCGCCTTCTTGGGCTTGGAAGCTGTCTCCTCGGCCTCCTCGATAGGGTGCTTAATGTCAAAGGTCTCCTTGCGGAGCTTCTCAGCATCCTCAACGGAGTGTCCAACGTAGATGTTGTCGAACAGGATGTCGTTCTGCATGGTCCAGATCTCAAAACCAATCTAATATCCAGTTAGTAGGGTACATCCAGAGTTAAAGGAGGGGAAAGGAGTCTTACAGCGCCAATGGGTTCGAAGTTAGAGGGGGTCTTGTCCTCAAAGTACGCGGGGTTGGCGATCTTACGGGGGGCCCAGGGTCCCTTGTAGGCGGGGTTGTCAATCAGGGGAGCAGACCACTTGCCCTTGTAGGCAGGGTTCTTGATCAAGGGAAGAGACCAGGGGCCACATCCGGAGGCCTCGCTGCACTTGGGGTTGGGGACAGTGGGAGGGATCCAGTCACCGTCTTCCTCATCATCCCAGTCCTCGGGCTTCTCAGCCTCAGGGTCCGGAATGCTGTTCGGCTCATCCTCCAACCAGTCATCGGGCTTCTCAGCGGTCTTGTCAACAATCTCGAAGGGGGCCTCCTCATCCCAGTCCTCGGGCTTGGTGGCCTCGGCATCGGGGATCTTGGCCTCATCGACCCAGGTATCAGGCTTCTTGTCCTTGGGATCATCAATCTCCTTCTCAGGGTTTACGGAGGGGCTGAAGTCTTCAAGGAGAGTGCCGTTCTTGACAGCAGCGCCGTCAATGAGGATCTGGAAGGACTGGTCGGGACGAACGATGAGGGTGTAGAGGGAGCTGAGCTTGCTGGTACGGGCGGCAGGAGGAGCATTCAAGTGCTTCTCCTCATACTCACCCGTCTTGGGGTTCTTGTGGCGGAAGATGAAGTGAACCTACGAACAATCAAGTCAGCCAATGCCAATCGAGAGATAATATATGGATGGTCGTACCTTGTTGGTGGCACCGCACTTATCAGGGCCAAACATAATCACGTAGGGGGTAGCGTTAGAGAACTCGTCGGACAGAAGCTTCTTGTTGTCCTGGAGGAGCTTCATGTAGGCACCACCGCAGACCAGGGAGTCTTTGAAAACAGTGTCAGTACCAGGATGTCAGGCCGGAGACCGAGATTATTCACTTACTTTGCGGCTTAACCTCATACTGAACAACAAGAGTCTTGTCCTTGTTGTCAACCTTCTTCGGGAACTTTGCGGAGATGGCGTGGTGGGCCGCAACGTTCTTGACGACCAAGCCCTTGTCTCCCTCGATACCCTTGAAGACAGAGGGTTCCTCAACAGACCATTCACCGACGTAAGCCCAGTCCTCCTCCGACTTGGAGTCTTCCTTCTTAGCATGCGAGGGTGCCCATCTCGATTGCCAGTCGTCCGTGAATTGCTCCAAGAAGGGAGCCTTGATTTCGGTGGGCTAGAACGGAATGAAATCAGCAAAACGAGGGAATTCTACATAATTGATACAAAATAACTGACCGTAAAGGTAGGTCTCTCGACGATCGAGGCAGCATCAGGGATTGCCTCGTCCTCGGCAGCATGGGCGTAGCCCACAAGAGAGGCCGAGGAGACCAGAGCGGAGGTAAGAGCTGTGTTTAGACGCATGGTGAGAGACAACAAACAAGCAAGCGTTCAGGCAATTGGCCCTCCGTGGGGGAAAATGAGGCGCGGAGTCAAGTCGAGCTGGGCGACAAGGGGTAGATTAGACAGCGCTGAAGAGGAGTGAGGGAGAAAGGAAGAAGAGTCAGGAGATGAAGTGCAGGGGGTTATATAAAGCGATGAAGCTCCTAAGTTCAAGGTGGCCTCTTCCGCCCACGGCTCAATCGGGTTAGTGCAGCTTGTCCTCTTCCAAAAGTTCATTCAACATCCATGTTATTCTTCTGAACTCTACCAATAATAATGACAATAATACACTGCATGATTGCTCCAGTGAATACTTATCAGTAATTGCTTCTATCTAAATGTAATTCACGGGTCAGTTGGCCACCACACGTCAGTCGGCCACCCAAACAAATTGTCAACGCATACTCACCGCCTAACTTCAACTAACCACCATGCCACAAAAAAAAAGCCATTATTCTTGTCAAAAAAAGGTTAAACAAGAGGGGAGGATCTTACTTGCAGTTCAAGCCTATAAAAAAGGTAAATTTCACTCTCAGCATGAAGCTATAACGGCTTTTAATATACCGCGTGGTACAATCCAAGACTAATTAAAAGGGCGTGAATTCTAACAAGAACTCTATAACTATAACCTCTGACTATCTGAAATTCAGGAGGAACACCTGGTATAATGGATAATTGTTACGGAGTGGCCGACTCCTTCAGTCCCTCCTAACCCTAGGTCTTCAAGTGAGCTCTGTTTCAATTAACTTCTTACCTAGCATCACGTCCAACAGTATAGAGACTGTCACAGTCAGGGTAGAGTAGTGTTTTGTCTGCGGTGGTCGATTCACCAGAAACTGGCTTCGAGGCTCCATCTCCCTCAGACACTAGTTCACGCTAACAAGCTTAGCGTCACAAGGCCATCAGACCAGCAAATCATTGGATTGCATTGTTAATTAAACTGTTGGTTTCTGCGGCACAGGCCCTTGATGTGTGCCTGCCCTATCGATGTTGCATTGCGGCACCTACATACATATTCAACGCTAGACAGGAGTTATTCCAGTCCGCGCACCCGGTCCGAAATCCGTGCCGTAGGGGGCAAAAGGCACATTGAGTGTCTCTACCGAGGTGCTGCCTCGCTTACTGGGTGGACGAGGGGGGAGGAAAGACCCAGCTCGGGAGATTAATCTAAAACATGATGACTCGACTATTAACGAGCGAGAGGATGGACGGGTCGTTTAGTTCTGATTTGCAACGGAGGTTGATGAAGGAAGAAGAATATATTCCAAATCTAGTGTAGACCTATCGCAGTTGCCAATAATTTCACCATGTCCCCGTGCATGGCCATAGCCGCTCGAGAAATCGGTGTGTGACCAGCTGAATCCTTTAGATTGGGCCTTGCGCCGTGTTTCAAGAGCACACGGGCACTGTCCTGATCACTGCGCTCTGCGGCATAGGAAAGAGAAGACCGGCCATGTGAATCAACACAGTCAACTTTCACATCCTTGTGGGTCAGAAATGCTTCGATGGCAGGGAAGGTGGTAGCCCTTAAAAACGGTGGTGAGCCTGCAAGAGATGGGCTGTTTGCGTCGATTCCGTCTTGCGCAAGCAGAATCTTGATAATATCAAGATCTTTATACCTCCCGGCAGTATGTAAGACAGTCTCGCCACCAGTGCCTATGGCGTTAATATCGAGGGTACCACGCTCCAGAATGTCGCGAACACTGTCCTCCCGTTCTCCCCGGATAGCGAGTGCAAGTGCACTATTTCCATCACTGTCTGTACACGAGAGGTCGGTATCGGGGTGCTTCACTAGTAACGAGACAATTTCGTAATACCCAAATCCCTCGTTGAGGGCCAGGATGAGCGGGGCATTCCCCCCGATGTGTGTGCAGGGGTTGACATCGATAGAGGGTTGCTGAAGTAGTAGCGCAACTCCTTCTACGCAGTCGCTTAAAAATATGAACCGCGTCCCAGAGAGCCGTATCCCCGTCCTTGGAAGCCAGGTTAAGGTCATCTGGATCCTTCTCTAGCAAAAGTTTCATGAAAGCGAGATTGCGTGATACGGCCGCGAGCATCAAGGGAGTCATACCAGCTTTGTTCTGGGGTGCAAGCTGGCGCCTCTGCTAGAATTCAAGATGAATGGGAAGAAGGGTATCTCCTGACTGTACATCGCAGACTCTGGTGTGGTTCGCTCCCGAGCCTGGAGATGAAGGATTGTGTTTCCATTCTCATCCGTGGAGGCGAACTGATTATGGGTGAAATGGCTGGCGAGTCCAGGGCCGCCTGCAACAGAGATAGTTGGTCCAGAGGGGCAAGGTAAGTTGCAATGAGAAGAAGGGTCTCAATAGGTAAGATGGGCTGGCTAGGATAATTCATTTTTCATGCAAAAGAAGGCCACGCACAAACGTGTCCATTCCGTCGTCGCCCAGAGTTACTCCGTACTGCCCGCCCGAATCAGGCCGATTCAATCATCTCCTGCTTCAATCGCGTCACTTAAACTCTCTCTTGCTCATAATATTGACAGACTTATGTACCAGATCGTATGACAGTGCATAAGCCTGTGAATATCTCCAATCCGAGGACCGTAAGAGCGGTAGGTGCGGACTAATTAGGATTAACCTTACTCCTACATTATTATTACTTAGGGCAATATTGTTAACCGGAGGGTGAGCGAATTGAGCAATCTGGTTGGCCCAGTTGGCAATGTGAAGACAACAGGTGGGGACCTGATTTGCAACCGCCGATGGTTTTTGTAGCGACAGGACTCGACTACTGCTGTATAACCCCTCCTCCCCTCATTCTCTTCGCGACATTCTCGTGCTACTTTATCGTCCGTATCTGTATCTCAATTACAGCGAAAAGAGAAAGCTGTTTGTCAGTCGCTTGTTGTGACGGTTGAACATTCCTAATCCCCACCAGCCAACTATATAGGTCTTCCTCCGCCATAGCATCACAATGGCCCAAGAGGTTCAGCAAGAGAACAATGACCATCTGGTCAAGTCGGAGGACCCAGAGCACCCGGCCAACTTGATTCCCGAGCTCTGCCGTAAGTTCTACAACTGGGGCTGGGTTACTGGCACTGGTGGCGGGGTAAGTGCCTGTCGCATTTCGAATGCGCCCCTGTTTTATTCTCAGTGCATCTAGCTGATTGCTTTGGCCTAGACCTCCATCCGCAGCGGAGAACATATCTTTATCGCCCCTTCCGGCGTGCAGAAGGAGTTGATGCAACCGCACAACATCTTCGTCTTGCAGTTCCCCACCCCCAAATACCCTCCCTCCGACCGCAAGTACATTCGCAAGCCTCTTGCTCTGAAGCCTTCCGCTTGTACCCCGCTGTTCCTAGCTGCCTTTGAACGTGGCGCCGGCTGCTGCATTCACACACACTCCCAATGGGCGGTCCTGGTGACGCTCCTAGTTGAGCGGGAGAAGGGTCCCAGCGGGAGCTTTGAGATCAGCAACATCGAACAGATCAAGGGTATTCCTAAGGGCCCGGGTAAGGGCATGCTAGGATTCTTCGATACTCTCAAGATCCCGATCATCGACAACACTGCATTTGAGGAGGATCTTACTGGAAGCTTGGAGCAAGCTATGGAAGCCTATCCAGATACATATGCTGTGCTTGTGAGGAGGCACGGAATGTTAGTCCATCTCGCCCACTGTTCTCCAGACGTATTAGATGCTAACATGTGTACAGCTACGTTTGGGGTGACAATGTTGCCAAGGCAAAGACTCAATGCGAGAGTCTGGACTACCTGTTCCAGCTTGCTGTTGAAATGCACAAGCTTGGTATTCCATGGGTCAAATAGTTAATATTAGCAAGACCATGATTCATGGAGTTACGGAGAGAGAGATGATTGTTGCATGTAGCGTTTGTGGATAGAATTGCACAGTGTTGACGATTTTACATTTTGACAAAGAGCTATACGCCGTGGATATATATTTTGCGTAATACCTCGAGCAGAAAAGCCGGACGCTTTATGAGGCTAGAATAAGCATATTGCAGTAGAAAACGCAAAGCGATGGTAATTCTCTAGAAGAAATTAATTTATAAAATTGTGTTCTAGTGAGTATAAATCCTGAATTTGATGTTGCTTGGACCTGAGCGGCGAACTCCAGACTAGACCAGGTAGAGCTGTCCACGGGCGGTGTTGACCCAAACTAGCTGCTAGAATGCTCCAACTCTCCAACTGCCATCCCGCACCAGCTCGCCCCATATCCCCTCCCATATCCCCCATTTAGTTTCGTCAAGCTTCTTGATTCCTTGTATTTGTATTGTATACCCATTGATTTTTCTGGCTCCAATTACTCATGGATCTGGATGGCGGGGACTCTCCTTGGGGCGGTAGGTACTAGGCAGTCATCATACAGTCGCATCATAGCTAACCTGAGATGCAGATGTGCCCTCACAGTCGGCCGCCAACATCGGTGCATCACGGTCGGACACCGAAGGAGCAGGTATGCTCTCACCAATTTTAACTCGTTTTTGCTTCCCAGCCATACTAACCCGCACTGCGCCGCCCCAGATCAATCAACACAGCAAGAAGCTCCCCGTTCGGCGGTACGACGAGGCCCGCGAGGTAGAGGCAAGATCAGTGCACAAGCAACAAAACTAGAAGCGGTCGACGATACCTTTGATCCGCTAGGTCCGCTCGGTGACAAGCCTGTCGAAAGCAGCCCGACTAGCACTGAACAAGCCCCCATACCACCCCAGAAAGAGGCCTTTGCCGGTCGCAATGTGCGTCCGACCTCATCCGCATCGCAAACATCCAGCGGTGCTGGTATGATGGACTCAGTAAATCTGGAAGAGGACGGCGCAGGGTTTAGAAATCCTCCACCGGTGCAACCTCCAAGTGATGCGGACAGCATAAAGAGACAACAACAGCCGAGCGTTAGCGTCGAGAAAGCTGCCAATCCGACTTTTGATATCTCCGTCGGCGATCCGCACAAAGTTGGCGATCTGACTAGTAGCCATATTGTGTACCAGGTTAAGACCAAGGTAGGTTATCATTCCCAACTAGGGGCTGGAGAGACGTGGGGCTGACTCTGTTGCAGACGTCCTCGAAAGCGTATCGCCAGCCTGAATTTACTGTCAGCCGACGATACCGTGATTTCTTGTGGCTTTATAACTCCTTGCATAGTAATAACCCCGGCGTGGTCGTGCCTCCTCCGCCCGAGAAGCAGGCAGTGGGTCGGTTTGATACCAACTTCGTAGAGTCGAGAAGAGCTGCACTAGAACGCATGCTTAACAAGACTGCCGCTCATCCTATCCTCCAACATGATGGCGACCTCAAGATATTCCTTGAGAGCGAGGCTTTCAACGTGGATGTCAAGAATAAGGAGAACAGGGAGCCTGACCTTGGCCAGAGCAAGGGTATGTTTAGCTCATTTGGAATCAGCGTTGGTGGAGGTGGGAAATTTATCGAGCATGACGATGTGAGTTGCTACAAAATCTCTGCTAAGTTCTTCCCCGCTGATTATGGTAAAGTGGTTCCACGATCGGAAGATTTACCTGGATGCACTTGAGAATCAACTCAAGGCATTAATGAAAGCCATTGACACAGTTGTCGCCCAGCGAAAAGGCTTGTCAGAGGCTGCGGGCGAGTTTTCAGTCTCAATACAGTCATTAGCCGCCGTTGAATTGTCTCCGCTTCTCTCTGGCCCTCTGTACGGGCTATCTGACCTCCAACTACGCATCAAAGAACTGTACGACCGCCAAGCGCAGCAGGATGTGTTGACGCTGGGGATTACAATCGATGAATACCTTCGCTTGATCGGTAGCATCAAAACAGCATTCTCTCAGCGACAAAAGGCCTACCATAGCTGGCATGCGGCTGAATCAGAGCTTCAGAAACGCAAGCACAGCCAAGAGAAGCTCCTTCGGCAAGGAAAATCGCAACAAGACCGCCTAAACCAAGCTAACGCGGACGTGGCGGATGCAGAAAGGAGGGTTCACCAGGCAAGGCTACTATTCGAGGACATGGGCAGATTGATGCGAAACGAGCTGCAGAGATTCGAGAAGGAGAAGGTGGAAGACTTCAAGTCTGGCGTGGAAACATTCTTGGAAAGTGCTGTGGAAGCTCAGAAGGAGGTTAGTGATCCTGAAACGCTGAACTAGTAACGCCGACTTAGCTAACCTAACACAGCTGATCGAATTGTGGGAAACCTTCCTTCTGCAGCTAGATGCAGGCGAGGACGACAATCCTTTCTATCCACCTGCCAGTGAACATAATGCCCCTACAGAACCGGCACCAGAAGCCCCCACGGAAAGTGGCCCAGTGTCGACAACTGAAGAGGCGTAAGGTCGTTTCTCTTGTCCTGTAAAAAAGACAAGTAGCGAATATCCCTTGTCGCTCTATCCATTCTCGTCAACCTGCGTGTATGGTATCATGATCTTTATGTTATGGCGAGTTCTGTGCGCAATCCAAACTTATTCTACATTGTCGTCGATACTTCATGAAGTGCGAAGGTTCTCTAATACGAGGCACACCGTAAACAACTACCATAAAAAGGTTGAACCTCGATGCAAAATTCTGGTAATGCTATAATATACTGTACAGAAGCCTAGAATACAACCCAGCCATATAAACCAACAGTAAACGAATCCTTCATCCCCCTCCTACCCACTCAATCCACTCGCATCTATTTCTTCTTTCCCCCCTCGACCTCCTCCTGCCCAAACGAACTAATCAAATCCAACAGATTATCATCCTCCTCCTGAGCCTCCGCAGCAGCAGCCTTCTTTGCCTCCTCTGCACTCTTATCCGCATCCGCACCTGTCTCCACAACAGGCGCATTAGCATCCCACCCCCTTCCGAACTTCGCTCGGAAAGCAGCTAATCGCCCAGCCTCATCATCTTCCACACTCCTCAACTTGCTGCTGCTAGGATTCCAGAGGATTGAGTTGCGAGTGTCCCTTGTTGATCGGTAAACAGGGAGCGGGGACGTCGTGCGCTGCGTGAATGTACTTCCGTCCGAGAGGGTAATGAGCTGTGTAAATGTGTAGGGCCGCTTGGGGCGGCGGAGGAGCGTCGCGTGTCGGCACTGTGTGCAGATGAAGGTTGTGGATTGTTTGATGGTTGGTGTGGCCGCGGTGCGGCGGAGGGTGGTGTGGAGGGACATTGAATCGGTTGGAGTATCCGGCTTATCGATTTGAGTTGGATGATGCGTCTGCTTTGGTTTTGGTGGGTTGAATTGCCTGGAGTGCAGGTCTGTCCAGGTACGATTGGGGTTGTTGCTCCGCTGTGCTTGTGCTTGTATGGAGATTCTTTTGAGGAAATTTGGTTGCAGTTGAACGATTACATAAGCGGCTTCCTGCGGAAGGTTTTCTTTTCCAGAGCGCAAACGATCCTCCGGGAATAATATCGCTGGATACGGCAAGCTAATCAGAATGGTGACCCGCTGATCGAGATTTATGACTCTTTCATGATGTTTGTTGGCGGGCTGGATTGTCTTTTCTTGAGTACTTTGTTTGCCCTCGTGCCTGTCTGCTGTCGGGATGGAGCTCCTTCACTCCCGAGCCCTGTTATCTGCCTTTCGGAGCGTGGGATCATGTAGAGGTTCGTCCGCGCCTATTGTATTTGAAGACAAGATTAATTAACCCGATATACAGGAATCCGATATACTTCTATACCGCCAATCCATTCATCACCACACAATCCTCCACACCAACGGCTCTTCCCCCGATCACTCACCAGCAATGCCACTCCCGCCGACGCCCCGTCACCAACGACCAACACCAACAACCAAGATGTCCGGTCCCTCTCCCTACCAACCCAAGTCCGCCTTCTCATGCGCCGAGTCCCCTACCCCGTTGCCATAATAACATCCACCGATCCTACCCAGTCCACAACACATACACATACAGGCTCAGATTCAGAGTCGGTCCCCACCTCGCAGTTTCGCGGCATGACAGTCTCCTCCTTCAACACCGTAACCCTCACCCCGCGGCCCGTGATATCATTCAACGTGCGCCGTCCCTCCGAAACACTCCACGCCCTTCTCTCATCCGGCAGGTTCCTCGTACACCTCCTCGCAACGCATCAACACACCGCCTCATTAGCGCGGGACTTTGCGCGCGGGAACCACAATCTTGCCCTTGGGGAGGGCCAGTTTGAATTTGTGCCGGTTACACCTTCTTCCTCTGTCTCTTCTTCAGTGTCTCAGTCTAGTAGTAGGTCTGTAGATGCTGGAGACAGCAAGGAGGAGCTGGAGGGTACCAATTCAGCCTCAGTCCCGCCTCTACCAATGCTTCGGTGGAGGGAAGACACCACCACCACCACCACCACTATATCCGAATCCTCGTCTAGTTCTAGTTCTTCCGAACCGAGATCTAACCTTTTCCCATTTATATTTGAGTGTCGACTTCTCCCGGAGAGCCTGGTTGACGTGTATGACCATACTATAGTTGTTGGGACGGTCGTTAGGGCGATTACGAGCTCCGGCTCTGCCGAAACTGAGACTTCGTCTGAAGATCTGTGTTTGTCTTATGCGAATACGAGGTTTTGGGAGGTTGGGAATGAGGTAGTATGATTATTATTGATATATAGACTAGGTACGGGTGGTTGGTCGGTATGAGTGAATGTATGTATATACTACGAATAGAGTGTACGATAGAATATGTTGAGCTACATTATGACACTACCGGTATGGATAAACTAAGATGAAGCCAAGAATAATAGAGCAGGTATAGGAAGCGTCAGAACCAAAATTTTCTTTCGGCAAAAACTATAAGGTATGAACTTTACACAACGAGCGTAAGATCTATGGACCATAGGCGAATGGGAAACTATATAACCACCACATTATTCCGAACCGAACCGAATGAAGCCGGGGGCACAAAAATGGGTGAAAGAGAGGATCTCCAATGTTGTTTTTTTCTGCTGTACTGGCACTCAGTTCCCTTTTCCACGAGCAGAGTTAGGGCTGCCGCTACCACTACCACTTCCTCCGCTTCCTCCACTCCCGGTGCCGCTTGCGCGACTTGCTGCTCGCTGGAAGGGGCTGGAGATAGACCGTAGTCCCGGACCGCTGAGGGGGTTGCTGTCAGATCCGGAGCCGCGTCGGTTCTCATTACCAAGCTCGAAGGGGTCAAACCCAAACGGCATACGGCGACTTGTCGTTGCGTCTATAAACTCGGAGCCGTAGACGCTGCTCCGCGCGGATCGGTTGGAGAACGAACGGTCGCGGTAGACGAAGTCGGGGTCGAGGAAAAAACCGGCGTTGCCGAATGGCGAGCTTGAGAAGGGCTGGTATAATGGCGCCGCGGTCGGACTAGTTGGATGAGAGGGAGCAGTACCAACTGGGGACGACGTCTGCTGAAGTGGACTGGACTTGTGCGGAGGGAAACTCTGTCCTAGCAACGAGCGGTGGCTGGGCATATTCGTTGTCAATGAGCTTAAAGACACGCTGGGTGCGTCTGTAAATGTACTGGTACCAGGCAACTCGCCCTCAGGAGTGAGTGGAGCGGGATCCATGAACATCTGCTGGTGGTGGTGGATAGCTTGTTCAATAGCCGTACACTGTTGCCACAGTTGACTCGTGCGCCCCTGATACTCCTGAACCGACTGGGAAATGCTCGCGAATTGTTCATTGAAGCTCAACTCTAGCTTTGCCTGATCTTGTTCCCGGGCGAACTGCTCTGCGGCGCGGCGCTCTCGCTCGTTAAGGCCCTGCGCGTTGGCGGAAATGATTCGTTCGTACTGCTCATTCACTCTAGTTCGCCGACCCTGGAGACGTTCGTGTCTCTGGGCGGTAGAACTCAACTCAGATTCCAACGAAGATAAATCACGGGCGTTGGCGGTTCGCGTGGCGGCAACTTCTGCCTTGACCGACTTTAGAAGCTCCAATTCCTGTTCGTACTTGGCTTTCTGTTCAGACCATTCTTGATATTCCTCGTCCGGAATATTACCTAGGTTGTCGATTTGATTGTCCAAAGCAGCGGTGGCATCCTCGGTTTGTCGAATGTTTCTTTCCAGCTGAAGTGAACGTTGCTTTTGCCTGTTCTCATCCGTACCGCTTTGAAGACGATTATTGTAGTTGTCTAGCTCCTTCCTGATTTTGGATACAGCAAGCTTGTGATCGTTTTTGGCCTTTCTGAGTCGCGAGCGCTTTTCGTTCAGTTTCGCTTCAGCGTTGATAATCGAGTTCTTTAGCGTAGTGGTTGGGGAGGATGGTTGATAAGAGGGTTGCGGCGGTGTCGGTACCGAGTTGGCTGTTGGGACGAGAAATTAGACCCTGTTTGGGCGAAACTGAAAGGCTAGGAACATACCTTGTTCTGCATCATTGGCTGGAGGGGTCTTGACACTCATGGCGCAGATTTCTTCATCAGTATCGATTTTTACGAAAGAGCAGGTATAGGCGCAATTTGGCGCGAGGCCCGAGACCTCGCCTCGCCAGTAGACAGTGTTAGACCCTCTCGAACAATCTTGCTCCTTACTGATGGTCGTTGTTGCCCACGGAGCACCGTTGACGCAGACGTAGAACGGTTCCGTATCCTCATTCCTCAGATTTCCAGCTTCGCAAACACCCGCCACGGGAAGGTCGTCCGCGGAGGCAAAATCCCCAGCCGCAAACTTGATCGTCGAGCTATCCACATTGGTAATCCAAATAAGTCCATCGTCCAAAGACACTCCCTGAAGATCATCCTCCGTCGTTGTAAGTCCTTTAGTTGTTTTTGACAAGGCTCTGGAATGTTCATATTCCCTCATAACCGTCACCTTTGTGCTTGCGAGCGCAGCCCAAAAGGGTTGGCGGCTCCGAACTTGATTTGCCTGTCTCCTTCGTTTTTTCGCCGAAATCAATCGATCCCTACCATCCTTGTGCGTTGCAGCTGTGATAATCTGACCGTCGGGACCCAGATATGATGAGACACTAGCCGCAGACTCGAACGCCGAGTCGATCTGTGTTTGAGAACCGGCTGACGCTTCCGTATCCACACGTTTGCCTGAACGGGAGGGAGCCGGGGTCCTATTTTTGGTCATTGATCGTCTCGCCATTGCGGTGCCTGCCTGGGCCAAAATATGTACAGCAAGCAAGCTCCGGATCCAGCTCGGAGATGACTGCCATTCGGTGCGCTTAAACTCGACGGGTATGAGGTAAGAATAATGCGACAATAAGTCGGGGCTAATTATTTTCGCGGAAACCAGATGACCGATCACAAAATCCTGTATGCCTTTACTGCGTATGAGATGTAAAATCAGAACGATGCCCACGCAAAGAGCATTGACACCTCCGTTTTTGCCAGCGCCCCCGCCGCCTAGGGTGATGGCGACCTGAACATGGGCTAAATCGAGAGCAAAGTTCTGAGCCCACGTCCACATAAATAGTCCCCAGACGAGCAGGCAGAAACCATCCATCGCAATCATTGTCCCGAGTGAAGGGGTTCCGGCGGGGCCCTGGAAGATATCGAAGTTGGAGGTGAAGGAGCCAGCAGAGGTACCGCTAGGTGGCATAAAAGTCAAAGAGGCAAACAAGAACTGAACCAGGGTGAGGACCATAGGCGGAAGTTGCAACAGGAATATCAAAATGGCGATGGTGTCGTACATCGGGCACGACCTGAGAATGGTGGATGCTAGCTGGAAGGGATTCACAGAGGCATTCGACGTTGACCTCTTGCCCGCAGTGACCGACTTGTCCGTGCGACGTGAGGCCTGGCCAGCGAGTCCGCAATTCGGCGCCACGGCACCATTCGTCTGCCCGTATGACATGTCTGTATTGCCTTTCGCATACCCGCTGAGATAACCACGTCCGTTACTGTCCGCTTTCGAGGTATCGGCCGATCCGTTGGTTTTTGCTGTGGTTGATGCTGGTGTTTGGTCTCCAGAACGATGCGATGGCCAGTCGACCTGCGAAGAAGGTCCGGTTTCCGATGCGGCGGCGCAGTTATAACTCGCATTTAAATGTCCGCTTGACTTTTGTTTGCTCGGCTTCTTCCCAGAACCACCGGGGCCATGATCTTGTCGATTGCTATGACTCTTCCTAGCCGTAGCCGATAGACGTGGCATGGACGAGGGAACTAACACTCAGGTCCGAGTCAGCTTGGCAGATAGCAGCCAAGGACTGGGACCAGGTGAGAAGTGAAGTCGAAAACAGTTCCAAAAAATGTTCGCGGGGAAAGACGGGAGACGGATTGGGAGGGAGATTCGGGCCGAAGTCTGTAGTAAAATCAATGAATGACAAGAAGAGAGAAACGTGGAAAACAAGCAGATGAGGATACAGAAAGCAAAGAGAGTAAGAATCCGAATAATAAGATAGAGAGGAAGGGATGGAGGGTAAGGAAGAGGATAAGACGTGGCGTGGGGGGGTGTAGAGGGGAGAGGAAGGAGAGGGAGAGAGGAAAAATGGACGAGATTTGGTCGACCTTTGGTTGGGTCTGGATAGAAGAGGCGGGAAAAGACGAAACGAAAGACTGGAAAGTGATCGTCAGAGTTAAGGCAACCATTTCATGGCCTGACGTTGCAGGAATCAGCCGCTGGCAAGCTGCTCAGCCTGTGTTAGGTACTGTCACATCTTGTTACATGGAGCTTTGAGACGCGCAAAACAGTATTATATTGTGAAATATATGGTGAAAGACAGTTACCATACACCACATAAACTTCCCCCCCAGAGCGCCTGCTTCCGGTTGGCTCTTACTGCTACATTTATTTTTAGACAGAGTACCCGCTGGTTAAATTAGAATTTAAGGTTAATCATCATGCTTGTTCTCTATTTGAAGCTGAACTTCGGCAAAAGAGGCGTGCTTCGAAGTATGTACCTGGCGAGGAGCACTATACTAGTCGGTATGGAGGCTGACACTTGGCTTTGTGAAGGTCAATCATTCCACCCGCCCGTCGATGGCGTTCGCTTGGCTCGATACTAGCCGTCATCATTCTTCAGGGAATCCCTTTCAAATTTCATGCAGCGAACACTGGAACCTGCAACCTTCCCGAGTCAATGCGCTCAAGATCATGCCATATGGTATTGTCCCCGAATGGGATTTTCCAATCGGCCTCTAAGACCCACTAAGTTGTCCCACTCAAGACGAAGTAGATAGATACGTACATGGTTGCGGAGTGCAGAGGTAGGGCAGAGCGTGCACGGCGCCTATCTGGGGTTCCAATCTTGCTTAATACTTGCGCCACAAGAGACTTCAGCAGTCCAGACAGCTATGATAGTTTTCAGAAAGTGCTTTTTGCAGAAACTCTGCCACCAGGTCTCTATCTATTCTTGACTTGTAGAGGTAAAATGCCCCAATCATGTCTATGCGCTCCTGCATGGCTCGTAAGCTCGGCGTTGGTGAGTGAGTTTTATTGCTCAAGAAACCCTGCCTGTCATTGGCGGAGTCGGCCGGAATGCGCTTGGGGATCTAGCGTTCAAGAGGTGCTACCTTCCAAGCTATCACCTTCCTATCCCTCTTTGGTGCACAAGCGACAATAATATTGATGTTGTCAACTTGCCATGCACCTTGCGTATCTCCACTTACAATATTGTTCATGATACGGCACTGCAAGAGGTTGATCCGCTGATCTTATCTCGAGATGGCTTCCTCCGGGGTCTGCGGGGTATAGATATGGAGTGTGAGTGCCAGGGAGTGGAATTGAAAGACCTAGGCTACACGAAAAGTTTTCCTGCGAGGATCATAGATGATCGAGTCCGTTGGACTTGGGCTGCACACTGGCTGCATGGCCCAGCTAGTACGGAATGGGATGCGATGGAGGCTTGGTTGGAATTTCATAGCACCATAGCTGCGGAAAAGCCATGGTCAAGCACTGTAGTTGGAGAAATAAGCTATGGGAAGCTGACTTCATATGCGCTCGGCTGTCAAAAGAAAATGGGGCAAAGCAGCGGACCGGTCGATCTGATCATCAAGGCTCTCAGTTAAGATACAACTTGTGCTGGTCAGCTAACAAAAGAAAACTAAAACAGCCGCTTGTTAAACTATATACAATTGCAGGGAAGGAGCTATTTGACTGGGGGTCAAGACAAAAATATCTCCATGGTTCAAGTTTGTGGCGGGATATACGTTGAATCAATAGTACTGCGCTTTTCGCGCAGTAATGTCACTGCTTGATGGAAGGCCTGTTCGCGCAATGAGTCTAGCAGTGACTCTCTGTAATAATCTAGGTCAATTTCGTGGACAAGGTTCGGGTTGAAATTTTCGACTTCATTGCGATAAGCTGGCGGGACGAGGTCTGTGATCTTAATCATAGGATTTTTGGGTGACTCGGGGCGCGGCAGGGCAACCTAAGATCGTGAGTATGCGAGTCAATATAATCTAGCATAAACCTACCACACTCTCCCGGACCATTGGGGTCACCACCGCAGAGCTCCCACAATTCCATGTGCGCCGAAATTGGGCCCACCCAGTCCTTAACGACTATGCTTGAGTGCATGCTATCATACATATCTGGATCAGACGTATCTGTGTCGCCCTCGGGCTCGTTGACACCGTGTTTTGCTTTGGCGAAATTACTCCCAAACGACCGAACTAGCTGTTGAAGCCGCTTCCGGGCGGCGGGTTCCTTCTGCAACGACTGCCGTTTTTTGATATCCTTCTTTATATCGACCACAACAACTAGGCGGACTTTCCCGCCGGATCGCAGTAGCCACTGGGTGGCATCATTCTTCAGATCCACGTAATTCTCAGAAAAGCCCGTCTCGAACACCACAACTGGCAGGGATTGGTCGGCTCCTCGTAAAACTATAGATAAGTCTGGGTATTTGGTCTAGCCTTGTATCCTTGAGCCCGATTCGGGCCCCGAAGTCCGGCCCTATTGAGTCAAGGCTCCCGAGTCAGAGCAAATAACTGGCATTGCTCAATGAATACGTCTCTCTACACGAGCCAGCATTCGATTGCTGGATACGACTAGATGGAGAATTTGTGCTCTTATGTATACTCGGGGTTTCATCGAAGGCTCGAGTGTGGTTGCTCATTCAATTCTTTCATGGATGCCCGTGAGGCTTCATGCATCCATATAACATGATCTGGCTTCTCTTAGGATACCTGCCGAGACGTTGCAATGCAGTCAGCGACGACATGGATTGTCTGGACGTCTGTGCAAACTGGTTGCAGGCTACTGGGTTGAAATTACTTCAGATTTGCAATTCCGTCTTGAGAAAACTCAAGCGGGTATGCGATACTGAAGATACTGAACGCATACATTGCAAGATTTACTTGGAAGCACTACGAACCTGCAGACTGGTAACTGCATTTTCAGACTGGGTCAATTCGTCCCACAAAGGAGCTGAAGGACCACAGTCAAAATATAATCTCGAACGACGGTTCGGTTTAAATACATAACAAACAAGGCCACTTAGGCCAGCTTTCAAATGGCTCTCACCTCAGCCAACATCACGACGTCACTGAATCCAACATTTAGTTGATCTTGAGGAGTTCAACCTCGCTAAACCTGTTGTTAACAAAAGGGCAAATCGAAAGCATCCGATCAAAAGAAACTTACAACTTCAGAGTCGCATTCGGGGGAATGACAGGGGGGAAGCCACTAAAAGAAGGGAAGCACTTAGTCAGCAAAAGAGCTCAACCTTGATATCAAAGGAAATCCCCGATTGGATTAGATCGAAGAGTGTACAAGGAGAGGTTATCTCACTTGGGGCCATAGGCATAGTCCCTATATACAACAAACGTCATTAGCAACCATCCACCTTCATCATCAAAGCACAGGGTTAGACCCGGTAAGCCTGTAGGCACTTACGGAGAGCAGATCAAGTTAGCCTTCTCGCCGAGACTGAGCTGAGGTACACCCTCATCCCAACCCTTGATAACGCGCCCAACACCAATGCGTGTCGCAAAGGGATCCTTGCGGTCGCGGGAGCTGTCGAACTTCGACCCGTCGGCGAGAGTTCCAACGTAGTGGATGGTGACGGTGTCTCCCTGCTTGGGGAAGTTCACACCATCGCCGGGGGCAATTCTTTGGACTTCGACACCCATGATGGATTTCAAGATTGCTTTTTGTGGAGGTAAATTATTGTATAGGATTGATGAGTTTGAAAGAAGCTTAGAGGGGTAAAAGTAGACTCGCAAACCTATGGTGGGGGTGGGGTAAATAACGCCTTATTCACGTGATTTTAACACTGGCCAATAGAAGGGTTCGATTGAAGCTCTGAGAGGTTGGCCAATGCGATTGGCCATCGCCCACTGCGCATCACATGACTTCTACTAGTGATACATGGAATACGTACAACTTATAGGAGGTGGTAGAGTTGAGGCTGATATTAAGGTGAAAACTTAAAATTGAAAGGGACCTCTATTCCGTACATTCCGCAAAGTATAGGTACGGTATAGGTGCTCGCTTGTAGAACAATTCCCAAAATGGAAGGCTAACTACTGTCCCGTCTTGTTTATTAATACAGCTAGGTTAAAGAGCTCTCGGCGCCTAGGAACTGCCAAATCGGGAGTACCTGGCCAAATCATCTGAGGTGAAGCGTCAAAAACAACGTGCTAAAATTGGTGCAGACAGATTCTATCGAGCGTCGAGCCCCTTGCCATAATAATAATACATCAAAATGAAGTTCACTACTGCCCTTGTCAGCTGTCTTCTCGCTACCACCACCTCCGCCCTCTTCGACAAGTGGTCTCGTAAGTCACACAATACCTACTCCTTCTAGACCACTCCCGCGAAGCTCACACAATATGCCCAAATCAAGCCTGGGGTAAACGCGACTACTTCTGCATCAATGTCTACCAGGGTGTGCCAGACAATGCCACCCTCGCCGCAAACTGGCCGGTCCAGATCTCATTCAACCGTGATAGCAGCCGCTGCGATTCCACCCTGAACAACTATCCTACAGGCAACTACAGCATCTGGCTATACAACAACCCGGTCCGTGTGCCTAACTCCCTGACTTCCGACTACCAGGGCAAGGTCATCGACGGCATTTCCCCGAATACTACCAGCGTGACTGTTACTCTTCCTGCGAACCTGCCAGAGGTGGACGACGACACTGTCTGGTATCTTCGTTTGGATACTTATCTTCCTACTGCTCCTCAGGCTAGTGTATTCCCTAAGAGCTAAAGAGAGGGATATTCCTCGTGTATCTGGTAGTAAGTGTGAGCTGACTGATCTGATGCTTAGATGCCTACTCTCTTCAATGCCATGGGGCCCTTCCGACTTCTTCGGTAGATCTTCCATGAATCGGGCATGTGTTGCACGCTCGCTCGGGGAAGTGCTACTCTGGGAAACCTAGGTAGCACATCCTTGTGTGTTTCCGGCGAGGCCGCCATTTGGAATATTCCTTCCTCTTGGAATTGTATTCGCACACCTGGCTTGGACACATTTAGATCATAATATTTGCTCTGACGCATTAAGACCATACAGATCCTTGTGACAGGTTTACTGGGTGAAGATTTTT
Source organism: Aspergillus asperescens (assembly GCA_027569075.1). Classification (NCBI taxonomy): domain Eukaryota; kingdom Fungi; phylum Ascomycota; class Eurotiomycetes; order Eurotiales; family Aspergillaceae; genus Aspergillus; species Aspergillus asperescens. The sequence continues at coordinate 35,207 of JAPDEH010000079.1, read as the reverse complement.
GATATAGGAGACAATGTGGCACTCCGTTATCAGCAAATCTAATATTTATCGCAAGAGCCACTGAAATTTCCGGCTGTATTCTGTACAAATAACCACCAGACAGACCCCTACCCTTATCCTACAATCTCCCACCATCGGCCTCTCCCCCGGAAGTTCCGTTCTCGGTCCCGGCTGCTACATCTTAATCACGATTGACCCCTAGAACCATCGACCAAATTGATATAGTTTTATACTTCTATACACATAACGTAAGCCTATTATAGTATATGGCTATAACACATATCCCAATAGGAGCAGATGTCTTATTTCTTCGCAGACCCTGTATCCTCAATAGCATCATCTCGATCCCAGCTCTCCGTCTCTAACTTCCGAACCCTCACCTCAATATCAAGGATCCGCTGCCGCCACTCTCTCTTAGCCTGTTCCTGAAGCTTCCATGTATCCTTGAATTGCTCCATCATAAACGGCGGGATGGCTGTCTTCTTCCCTAGCTTATAGTCATACGTGACGGAGTCCTCGTGCACGCGAGCAGCAGGTCGCTGGCGCGCTTCGGAGAGGATTATGGCTTGGAGGTGGACTGCAAATTGGGATGATTGTGAGGATGTGGGATCGTGGGCAAGTTTGTGGTAGACTGTGACTCTGTCTGGGTATTGCATGGGCTAGTAAGTAAGTAGCGAGGAAGCTGGTTGTTAGCAGGGGGTATTGATGCTGGTGTAGAGAGGGGATACGTACGAATTTGTAATCGACCTTGATGCTGCGGAGAATAATTCCGAGTCCTTTGTTGTTGACAAGATTCATCCATTCTCTTTTATGGGCTGGGTCGATGTGCATAGCGAAGTTGCGGGTGAAGTATACGCGCGCGGTTTCGGCCCATCGGGCGTATGTGACGTTGTTGACATGTCCTAAATACCATTCATTGATCGGTTAGAGTCGGACACTGCAGAGTTGAATCCTTGGAGGGAGAATAGTATATACCCTTTACCACGAATCAGTCACGACATCACTTGTTGAAAACGGACGGGAGTCTCGGCAGCCTTACCATGCTGTCCTGTTGTCGCGGACGGACAAGCAACAATACGTTAGCCATGAATATGCTCTAATCAGATGCAAATCCAAGCACTGCTAGCATACCATTTCACCCCATGCGACATTCTGCCGGAATATTCCCCTTCGCGTAGCATCCGTCAAGTAGCCCTCACTGCCTGCAACCAGCTCCCGCCAGTCCCTGGCGATCTGCTGCACGATCTGTCCAGCCTCCTGGATCTGGTGTGGTTTCAAGCCAAACATCATGCATCTTCCAACCCGGCGTTTTGTCACGGTAAGCCATCGGGGGTCAATGTCGTGTGGTTTCGGCGTTGTCGTCCTAGAACCCGAGGCTTGGAGAACGACGTCGTTTGGTTGGGACGAGGCTGAGAATGGGCGGATAAGGGGATTTGAGGATTGCAGAGGCGCGAATGCCAGGCGCTGGCTCCGGAGTGCTTGGTTCCGTATCATTGTTGGCTGGTCGTATGCGAAAATGGGGAGTTGGATAAATTGCGAGTTGTATCCATTGAGTTTAAGCTCCAGAGTCTGGGGACCTCGCGGAGCTGGAGAGTGCCCGTGGCTACAACCCCACTCCCATTCCGGTTATTCGAGCTTTGAGGGAAGATCCGAGAATCTCTAGCTCTATATATGCGACCAGTACGATCATTAGAAATCCAGTTGCTAATTGTTTCAATATCAGCAATCTGAAACGTTTGCTTAGACCAGGCCCGCCTGACGACAATTGCTTGGCCTGTACGACGTTACCGTCGCCTCCACTGGACTCACAAAGGAAGCAAACATCTCGCCACAGTCGCACTAACTCAACTTCAACTCGCTCTTCTTATCGCGCACATGCTCCCACATCTCTTCCTAACTTGCTCTTACACGGAGGAATAATGACGAACCCTAAGCTTCGTCGCCAAGTGATTAACATATACAAAGGTTCGTGTTTGCATCCATATCTGCTTTAGTCTTCCATGGGCCTTCCGCTGATACCTCGGGTATCGCAGAGCTACTCAATATCGGCCGCGAGTATCCCTTGGGATACGAGTATTTCCGGACTAGACTGCGTCGTGCGTTTTCGAGCCAACTGCATCTGCAGAAAGAGGAGGAAATCCGGAAGGGTATAGCTAGGGCCGAGTTTGTGAAGAAAGGTTGGTTGGTTCCTTCATGCAAGAGCTGTTGCGCTGGTTACTGTTACTGACTTCTCTGAACCAGAGATTGAAGCTCTGTAAGTCAGAATCGATTCACCGTTCACCATTTTCTTTATGTTTTACAAGGACGTTTTACAAGGACGTTTTGATGGATTCCAATCTTTGTCATTCATATCATATCATCATACAAGCCCAGGAAAAGGAGCTAACAAATAACCAGATACTATCTCAAACGGTATCGCGCGTTGAAGCAGCGCTATGAAAACAGATAATGCCAATCAAGGGCGGTAGCGAAGAAACATACCATGAGAATAAACATCCGATCGAGCAATAATATCAACCAAATCGAGTCGGGGTATCTCCAATATGCCGTGAGCAATGGTTGCTAAGCTTTTGTCGCTCCTTCTTGTCATCCTTACCAAAACACCAATATTGCTATAGTCTAAATCATGACTGTCTGTCTGTCTGCCTGCTGAAGGCTTATTTCTTTTGACCCCACCAAGCGCTTACTTCCAAGCACTCTCCGTTGGCAAGGCCTCCTTTCTGGAACAAGTCACTTATCATGGCGGTCCACCACCTGTCCCATTCGTCTCTGCTTTTACCACTGGCTTCCATGAGCATGGGCTCCATGCCTTCGATCATTTGAATGACGGTTAAGAGAGCCGTGCGTCGAATGGACAATTGATCTGGCGTCAATTGTTTGCGGGGACCCCTGCCATCTTTTCCGCCCTCTCGCTCCCAGCGCGGTTCTCCCAGAGGAATAGCGATTCGCCGACTTTCGACCTTGTCTACGACGTCAACTTCGGAGTTGAAGGCAAGACCGAGCGTGGCGCACGGTAGGGCGGAGAGCTTGCGACTGTCAAAAGCCTTCTCTATCCAGAGGTTATAGTTTTGCAGAAACTTGTTCTGCACGTTCGTGAAAGGAGTCGCAGACGAGAAGGTGTACGTCGCAGTGGCATCCGCCGTTTCCTGTTCCTTCGAAGCTAACTTGCGAGCGGGTGCAGGATTAGGGAGCAATGAGCGAAAAACGGAATCAGAATCCCACACCTCCAGAACCCCGCCAGACTTGAGCACCCTCAGCGGCTCGCTCAACCCCTGTGCTTGCCGAGCCGGACTGAGAGGACACATGGCGGCGTCTTTTATGAAAACGAAATCGAAGTAATCGTCTGGGAAGGGTAGACGGGGTTTGCGAAGGTCGTGTCGTTTGAACTGGAAGTTCACACCGTTCTTGCGGAGGTCTGGCGCGATGGCCACAATATCAATGCCATAAAACGCAATATCGCGATGCCCGCGGCGGGCGAAATAATCATGGCACATGCTGGACCACAGGCCGGAGCCACAGGCTATCTCTAAAACTCGCGTGGGCGGCCGGCCCGGGAGGTATGGGTTGCAAAAGGGCCCGCCGAAAACGCGCATGAGCATGAGAGAGCGGAGGATTTGCCGATGAATCTCGGGGAGGTCGCATGGTAGCGGGTAGGTATTCTCGGGGTCTCGGAGATAGGTACGGTCGCCTTGAAGGATCAAAGGGTAGTTGGTGTAGTCATTGAGGGAGGCGAGGGAGGAGGTGGATGTGGTTGCCCATGGTACACCGGTTGAACTAATCGCAGAATGCATGGAATGGAGGTCAGAGCCAGACACCGCGGAGGGCACGTTGGCGCTGAAAGGTCCTGCCCCAAGCGATATCGACATCATGTCTCTATATTGGGGGGATTAGGTATTCGCATCGATCGAGAGTCCTTGTAATTCTGCGAGGAATGGTGATCATCCTCGCATGGGTCAAAGGGTTTTCAGTTCACAGATTGGCCTGAGCCTTTGATGGAATGGTCATTGTCCCGTAGGCAAAGCGCGAGTACAATGAAGTCAGGAGACAGCCTGGGAGGGAATGAAGGAAAAAAAAAAGCAGTGGTTGAGGGCAAGAGTCAGTGGTGCACTGATTGAGGGCCGCATAAAAAGGAGATGAGACTTGATCGAGATGGCCGATGGAGAGACCTTTCGACTTTGGAGAGGGGGGCAAAAAACTTCAAACACGCTACTACTCTGCGAAAATTCGGGCCTCTGCGGAGAACTCCGTGACTGGGATGTAATCCAGATGTCACCGACTCCTGAAGGCAATCCATCCGGCGCAGGCCCTGCAGAATTGGAATTATCCCAGTTCGATCGTGCTTCTTGGTCGCCAGATGCTCCCCACATGCATCAGCCTTGCCCCCTCCACCGGCTCGTGTGGTCGCTCTGGATTCGGAAGGAGAACGAAAACACTGCGTACTTTGGCAAAATCCAAAAGGGCAATGAATCAACTGACTGGACCTCCCGGTCTGTGCCTGTGGAACCTTGAGTTTTCCACCCGGCTTGGTCCTGGTCTCGGTCCCAGTCTGGTCTAACGTAGGTACACGCTGACTAGTGGCGGGCTTGCCGGCAAGCAGAACTAAACAGAACTAAGCAGCCTGCAGGAAGCGAATGGGGGAATTGCCCAGATTGATTCAAATGGTTGACATCATGATTCATCTATCCAGAGCCCAGACTAAACATTCCCCCGCTCCTAGACCGAGCCGAGCCAAAATTCGGCTCTTTAGATGGATTCTAGGAGTCTCACAGGGTACAGGTCACCTGAATCCAATTACGAGTCTATCCGACCATGAATCTGGAATTCTGGATCCGCCGCTTCGGGCCTCACTGCTTCAACCCCCGATTGGCACGGAAGGCTCCATCATTCATGAGTACATCAGGCTAAGCGTCTTTGGCTATCGTCGCTCGCGGACCTCAGGAGGATTTATCAAGAGCCTCACCATTCACCAAATATATCACTGCTCGTCAATCAATAATGCGACAATCTACTTCGTATTTCTTTTTCGCTGTTCGCTTGGCTGGGTATTCCAAATACTCTGCTCTGCCTATCTTCATGGTTAATCATCAACAGCACTAAGTAAGTACAGTTCAATAGTTTACGACATATGCAAGTCAATACGGAAATATTATTAATACTTTCATGAATCGACGGACTGGAGAGAGAGAGAACTGGGTCCCAAATCGAGCGCATCCCAGCTGCGCAGTTACCCCTCTTCTTCTCGTATCTTCATGGTGTATACGGAGTACTTCGAGGGTTTAGTCCGCTAGGCGCGGAAACAGTGTCTCCGCCGCCTTCCGCGTTGCAGCGATCAGTGCCGCATCCCCTACTGCCCCCCATTGCTGAGCGATAGCATCATCTCTCACAAACGGAAAGTCGGTACCGTAGAGAACATGCCCATCCCGCGCAAAATCCAGCACAAGCTGGAGCGGCATCGCATGTCCAACCAACGCCAGATCAAAGTAGAATAATCTCGCGTCATCAAGAAACTCCTCGGGCGATTTACCGGACAGTCGAGTCTGGATGTCGATGTCCGCGATCCGCCCAGCGACGAACGGGAGCGTGCCCCCGCCGTGGGAGAGAATGATACGACAATCCGCTGCGCAGCGGCGCAGGGTATTGGTTAGAATCAGATGCACGGCTGTCCTTGTTGTCTCGTGCGACCAATCCATCAGCGGCCGCGGGATGGTGAACGGTTCCATGATGGACTTTTTGATATCTTCCATCGTGGGATGCGTGAATATAACCGCCGCATGACTATTCAACTCTCGCCAGACCGGCTCGAAATCCTGGTGACCTAAGTACTTGTCGTTGTAACTGGTGAAGAGCGCGACACCATCAGCCTTGAGCACGTCCAGCGCGTATCGGATCTCGTCCACGCAGCGCACCGTATCCTCGGGGGATGAAAGGCTAGCGAAGAAGCCGAATTGGGCCGGGTGCTGGTCACGGAGGGAAGCTAGGTAGTCGTTGACTTCTCTAGCCAGCGTTGCGGTCTCGGCATCGTCCTGGCACACAACGGTGATACATTGGGCAGGAGATGATAGACGTCCCGATTTCATTGCGGGCCATTAATTTCAGCGTCATCTCCGGGCTCCAGTCTGGGGGGTTCAACCCCTGTGCGAGCCGTGGGTTTCTCTGAATGGCTAGTGTTCAATACAATACAATCAGCTTGTTTGTGTCTTTGGGATTGGGATTTCGGAATCCGGTGAACTAGGTATGTACCTACCTTTCTTAACCGGCGGGGGAAGGACATGTTGGTGAGTGTCGATTTTCAAAGGTGCCATTTCTTTCGCCGATCGAAACCGCAGGGGCTTCGAGTACTTTGCTGTTCTGTAGAAATGTGCGGGTCTGAGAGAAGAGGGGGGATTTGGCCCTGATATAAATACGCCTGATATCCGGATCTCTGGCGTCGACACCTTCAGCATAGCGTTACACAAAATAGCAAGCAGTCCATGCTCTTATGCATTACGGTGACCGAGGGATATTCAACGCTAGTTGGACGACTTACGCCACTATCAAGCTGCCAGTAGGTAGGTAATTTCCGGCATTAGCCTGCGGGTGAGCACACTGGATAGTCAGATGGTGGTTTCCGGTTGGCTCACTTAGTAAAGGTAGCTGGAGAAAAATCAATTTAAGGCTGCATAATCCTAGCCTTGACGCCGGGGCCCTATTCTACATACTTGAGTATCTGAAATAATGTACATGAAATGGAAACTGAACGAGCCGCAATCATCCCTCGAACAGAGGGCTTCCAGCTCTACGCAAGTGAATTCGGAGTAGGAATGGTGGAAGAAGAGGAATCACATAACCTAGTTGAGGTTTGAACATTAGCCATGAAATCCACCAACACATATCGGGAGAGCATATTAGAACCCTTACCTCTGCGATGGATTGCCTTTCGACGATCGACTTCTGCCTTTCATTGCGAGAAACACGGTAGTAGTAATCACTAAAGTCACCACACTGCATGTGGCGCAGGAACTCCTCGTCGTGGGTAATCACTATAAGCTGGAAGTTTGCCTGCTGCTGCCGGGTACGGATGATGTCGTGGAGCGACTCAGCCAAGGATCGAATATTGTCCCTATCTAGGTTGGTGGTAGGTTCGTCGAGCGCGATGAGACCGCAATTGACGCCAAAGCACTCTGCGAGGGCTAAGCGGATGATGATACTAGCGAGCACTTTCTGGCCAGCGCTGCAACGACCACGCATGTCCATTTCTGCGCCCTGTTTGACCATGCAGACTCGGTAGTTGTAGGAGCGGTTGCCCTTAGCGTTTTCATTGTCGGAGCGGATGAGGATTGTATCGAGGTCGGTGCCGCGGTATGTCTTTTGCCATAGTTCTCCGATTATGGCGTTGATTTCTTCCATTTTCAGCCCGTGGTACTTCATAATGGCTTTGTCGAGAGCACTGCCATAACGGGCCAGATCTTCTACAGCGGCCTTTGTTGTTTCGACTTTGATGTGCGATTCCTTGTATTTGAAAGCTGCGTCTTTGTAGTCAGTATTCCAATCTGTTAGAAGTTGCATCAACTGATCGTCTTTGGACTTCATTTCTCCCATTTTGCTGGATTGCTTTGCGGACAGCGCGTTGTGTTCGCGAGACCGGCGCTCTGACTCTTCCTTGAAGCGGCTCCTATCAACCTCCGCATTCTGAGCTTCCAATTCCTCGATTTCGTTTACAACCTTCTCAAGGACTCGCGTTGACTGCCGATATGTGAGATTATCAGCATACTGACGTTTTGTGTTCTCGCTATCTTTGAGCTGTGCGGATATCTTGTTAATCGTCTTGGTTATGTCCGCTTGTTCGGTTTCAAGCTGGCTGATTTCGTCTTCGATGGTTTGGAGTTCGCGTTTGCTCCGATCAAGTTGGTTTGGACCACCTCTCTCATTGTATGCGTCGATTTCCTCGTTGGCGAGATCTATCTGGTGTATGTTATCGGACAGTTGTGAGGCTGTTTGTTGCAACTCTCTCTCGCGTGCTTCAGCCCGTTGGCTGATATCATCATACTTGGCTTGATATTTGAGTAACTCTGGGGTTAGAGCTTCAATATCTTTGTCCGCCTTCGTAATTGCTTCGCGTTGCTGATTATTCAGACTCTTATACTCTTCTATGCGAGACAGAAGATCGGTTTTCCTCTCGAGTTGAAATTTAACATTGTCGAGGTTGCTTTTCACATCTCTGAGTCGCAGCTCTAGGCTGTTGAGCTCAGAACGAGCTTGTTCTTTGTCGCTCGTAAGCTTTGAGAGAGACTTCTTAAGCGCTCTAGATTTCTCGCCAATGCTGGCTATCTCATCTTGAATGTCCTCGAGTGTACGCGGAGCTGCAACATCCTGTTGCTTTGACAAAAGTTCTTGTATCTGAGAGCGAATGGACTTGATCTCACTATCATACCTGACGATAGTGCTGACCGTTTTCGAGATTGCCTCAACATCTCGTTTCTTCTCGCTCACCTCACTGACAACTTTGTCACGGTCCTCCAGCTGATTTAGAAGCCCATCGCGCTGTAGAATGTATTTCTCTTCTTCCTTCTTCAGCTCTGGGATCTCTGTTTGCTTGAGACGAGACCATGTATCATAAGCAGTACTAGCAGCACGGGCGGTATTGAGATCATCTTCCAGTTGTTTGACCTCCTCTTCTTCTGAATCACGCTTCGCTTTTTTCACAAGCCCTTCGAGCTTATTCCAAAAAGACGTTAGCTCGTTCTCATTCCTGAATGGACGACTGCACAGTCGACACACTTTCGCATCCTTCGCAGTTTTCAGACACGTAGACATGTATTCTCCGATACCAGCATACTGCTCGGCGTCTTTCCTCGCCATGTCCAGTTGAGTCTGCCGTTGGTTAACGACCTCGGGGTATTCTTCAGGCTCATCGTCAATCGCTTCGCGGATTTCGTCGATGCATTCCTTAAGCTCTTTTTGACGTTGGTCTAGAGACTTTTTGACGTTGCTCAGTTTGTATTCAACCTGCTCCAGTTCTCGGCTGATGCCATCCCGCGCACGTTCGGCAGTAGACACCGCTTTAGATTCATCTTCGAAAGTGCGTTGAAAGTCTTGCTCCAGCGTGTCGAGCTTCCAGTCATGATCAACAAGTTTCGAAAGTCGCTCGCCATGCGCACCCTTCATCGTCTCCAGGCTCCGCTCTCGATCTTTCAGCTCTTTCTTTAAGTGATCCAACCGGGCTAGGTCGCCAGCCTTCTTGGTAGCCTCGATAAGCTCCGTATTTAGACGGGAGCTTTCATCTTCGAGTTCGCGAATTTGCGTGTTCAGTTCCTGGATCTCTTTGTCCCAGGAGGCAGATCGTCCACGTTCCTTAGCTTGGTCCAGACGAGACTGAATATCTTCAACATTAGACTCAAGTGCAGCCTGAGCACCTTCGTCTACACTAATTTCATTCAGCTTCGTCTGATAACTCGCTGCCTCCTTGTCATTGGCAGTTATTTGACGCTTGGCTGCATTCTTGCTCTCTTGCAGCGCCGACTTGCGCTCGCCAATATGGTTCAAGGAGGTCTGTGCTTCACGTAACTCACTCTGCGACTCCCTTTTAGCTCGGTCCAAGGCCTGAGTGTGGTCTTTCAGGATTTTCCGTAATCTTTTCATGAATTCATCCACGTCTGGCTGGTCCACAATACTATCAAATCCGCGAATATTGTGATTTCGTGCGAGCTCTTTGGACATACGTTGACGTCTTTCGATCTGACGCTCGAAGTTGGCCTTATCGTTCTCGTATTTTCCATATTCAGCCTGCTTGAGACCCAACTTGTGCCGCCCTTCTTCGATCTGTTCCCTAATCTCCATGTACTTCTCCTTCTGAGACTCCTCTTGTTGTTGGTACTGAAGTTGTTTCGCCTCGAATTGCTCTAGGTTGGATTCCAGCCATTCATCCGGTTCATCGAGCTCTACTAGGTGCCGTTTAAGATTGTCGATAGTGGCTTGGACACTTCTCGACTCGATCCGTTTGCCTTCCAGAGCGCCGAGAACCTGAGCGTAACTTTCGGACTCCTTCCACGCTTTGTCCGCAAGTTCAGCGACTCGACGCATTTCCTGGGTGAGTTGGTGGGTCTCAGTTCGTAGGGCTTCAATTTCTTCCTGGAGCATGATAGATCTCTTCTCTGCCTTGTCCGCCTTCTCTTTGTCTTCCTTAGCATGCTGTTCCATGATTTTGTATTTGCCAAGCTCCTCATTCTGTTTCTTCCGTAATACCTTAATGTTGTCAATGGCCTTCGTGTACTTGATTGCTTCGAATATTTCATCGAATTTCTTTTTTAAGACGGAAGGTTCGCTCATGGGCCACAAACTCTCGTCCTGATGACAGAAAATGACCGAATCAAGGATAGCCTTGGACACGCCCAAATATTGGGGCATAATTTGATCCAGCTCTGCTACTCGGGAGGAGATCGCCGTTCTCTCGCCCTCCTTGACCATCAGAAGTTGACCCTCTAGTGTCTTCTGCTGTCGTGTTGCCTTCTTCACGGTGAGCTGTAGACTCCTGGTCGCCACCATCTTCGCACCGGATGTGCCCTTAAAGGATAGCTTAACCTGGGCCAAGACCTCTTTTTCTCCGCATAGCTTGTGGTATCCCCTTAGCCTTAATCTCTTGTACTGAACTTCCACCAACGTACCTTCGGGTCATGGATGAACGCGCCACCCTTGCTGTTGGGCGGAAGGTCACCGGTTGTGGCATATTTGAGGCATTCAATAATGGTCTAGGGGCCTACGTTAGCGTGGCTACTCTTTTATCAATCGAAACGCGTTTGTACCGTTTTCCCAGAGCCGTTATGACCAACGATCAAGGTGAGAGGTGTGTGGAATTGGATCGTCTCGCTGCGGGTGTTGTCGAATGAGCGAACGCTAAAGAGATTGTAAATTGAGTCAGTAGTGAATCAAAGTATCTTGGGCCCCCAAAACTTACTCACCCCAGAATTGAGAGCTTGTCTATCTTTGCTGTGGAAGAGATCAGTATGCTGCGGAGCAGTTGGAGCTCTGCTACGTACACCTGCTTGATATCAGTACACGACCAGGTACAGCGTCGAAAAGATTCATGAGAGACTTACATCGTGGGTATATCGGCTATCCTACCTCCTGAATACTGGGAGAGACGACAAGAGGGCGCTGTGCATCCCCTCTCTTTTTAGGTTGGCTTAGCTCTGTGTTTCTGCCTGCGCGTCGTCAGCCTTTCAAAAGGACGCGGGGAAAGGCGCGAAGTCACGTGAGCTAGGTAGATGAGGAACTCTATCCAGCTGAGAGTCTCTGCTCTTCAATTATCATGTGAGAGCTGCAAGTAGACTTCATCAGCTCGTTAGAAGTCTATCACTCATACTTAGCTTATCAGCCCTTCGTTTGGGACAAATAATATTGTGTACCAACAAACAACAACGCCAAAGAGCTGCTTAGTACATTCTGCACCCAAGCGAATCTGGTGGATTTTTCCAAGCAACCAGGTCAAGTACATTTCTCTAGGTATGACAGCTGTTCCTCCCTTTTCAGATGGTCCCTCACAGGATGAGAACCACATCTCCCCAGCCATAATACCCCGAGCTTATTTTCAAGATTCTGAAGCTACAGAAGCTGCAGACGGTCTAGGCTTTTAGCCGGCTTCTCAGCTGCCGTTGGGGATATAAGTGGATGGGAGATCACTCAACAAAGAGATAGGTCAATATGGACATGGCTTTGTGAATGTGTGCAACCTCTCAGAGCGCTAGGCCTTTTTCTTCTGACTTCGCTTATCTGCTGTAGCCAATATGACAGATCGGCACAGTGGTGTGAGATCTACAGACTGTGCACATCATCGGCAGTGGTTTTTCCCGTCTGTTAAGCTGTCAGCACTTAGCAGCAAGCTTGGGAAACCGAAGATACATTGATGAGATGGGGCCATCCATGTCTGCAAGCGCGGAGAATTTCCGGCCAACCGCACACGGCGGGGCCAATTACAAGAGGCGAAGTGATCCACAGATTCCAGCCATATCAGTCCCTGTGTCTTCCCCCCCCCCCCCCCCCCGGCCGGCAATAAAGCTGCACACTGAGTGACTTGACAGCTCAGTTTTGCTCACTTTGCTATGCAATGTGCGCTCTGAAGCTTGTGTGAGACCTTCTTTTCCTCTGCTTTTCTCTCTCACTTTTACCTTACTGCCGACAACTGCACGTTACCTTAAAAGGCGATGGATCCCACCCACCTCCATCTAGCGCATGCTCCTCATCCATTTGGACTCGGGACAGAGCTATCATCCGGATCATACGGACAGCTTCCGCGCTCCATAAACTTGGGATTTGGTCTTCCGCCCTCTAGCCTCGACCAGTCTGCTGCCCCTAATTTACCTGCAGAGCAACCGCCATGGCCACAACATATACTTGGTGAAGTTCGGGGTCTGTTGCTTCTTCTCAGTCCAGACGGAATAGTCAATTATGTTTCTCCGTCATGCGAATCCATCTCAGGTTTCCGTGCCGCCCAACTAGAGCACAATCGTCTCTCCCGATTTATTCACGACGATGACAAGGCCGTCTTTGCACGGGAACTGCGTGAGTGTATCGCCACAGCTCGCCCTCTCCGATGCCATTTCCGCATGTATCAAGTCGACAATTTCACTTGCGTGATGGAAGCACATGGCCACCCGCACCTGTCAACGGTCAACATTGATGGTAACCAACAGAAATTCTGCCACGGTGTTTTCCTCGTCTGCCGCCCTTACCATACTCAAAGCACCCAGCTTCTCGACTCCTACTTAGAACACAAGCTAGAAAACATTCGACTAAAAGAACAAATCGCACAGCTGAAAAAAGAAGAAGATGATGATCATAACGCTGCCGCGCAACAGTCTAGTAAAGCCCTTATATCCAATCAACTCGGTCAATCCATCTTTGCCTCCTCCCATGAACCGCCCATGGTCTCCGGCGGAGACAACAAATCCTCCGACCTACTAGGCAGCACAGACGATTTAGATAACCAAACGATCGCTGCTCTTAGCGAAGAAGATATGTCTTATCTTAACGACATTGAGCTTCTTACAGGACTTTTTCTCTCCGAGGGCGAAAGAGCCCAGGGTATCAGTACTGGTAATCCAGAGGGCCATCTTTATCATTTCAATGGCACCAATCCCCCATCAGCCCCATCAGACAAACAAGTCCCTCCGGAAAATGAGCCGAGAAAGAGGGTCAAGGGGGAATATCAATGCGCGGACTGCGGAACATCAGACTCACCAGAGTGGAGGAAAGGTCCTAATGGTCCTAAGACCTTATGTAATGCTTGTGGGCGTAAGTACTCGAACTTATTTCCCATTCATATCTCCATTTATAGTAACACTTTCGTCTTCAATTTAGTACGTTGGGCCAAAAGGGAGAAGAAGCGTCAAGACTTAGGCTAATAATGTACCATACAATCTATATACCCGCCTGTATTTTACAGATCCAAGCCTCCATCTTTTCTGTTTATACTAGGGCGACAAACACGGTCACGAATGATGTGCAAAGGATACCCATGAAGACGATTTTGCGGGCCTGAGTTGTCCTATACTTTATGATTTTCGGATACTTATTGATTTCCTCACTAGCAACGGGGTTTGAAAGATCTGTCTTTGTTTCATCCTGTACAATATTGGATTGGTTGACTATACTCAAATTAAGAATCCTGGTACCCAACTGTACCCTTGACTCTGGTGTATTACTTCTGATCACATTTGCATTGGCAACATTAAAAAAAAAAAATAAAAAAAAAGGAGGTAGCCCCTGGTACCTATTGATTTGTTGAGATGGTATAAACAAATCGGAAAGGAATATATGTCCAAAGAAATCTGTACACTGGTTACTTGCTCGCATCCGACAACATCGATAAAATTAATCCTTTAGTTATCTCAACCAATTCGGTTTCCATTCTGCGAGCTCTCAAGGAGATACCCCGCAACTAGCCTAACAGAGCGAGCTGCTTAATTATTCCCCTTCTTAGGCGGCGGCGGGAAGTACATCTGTGGCTGTGGCTGCTGGATTGATCCACTCGCCATCACTTCCTGGTTAACTGCCTGGGGATTCGGCGCGGTAAAGTGCTCGCGAAGTGGGAGATCAGCGGAACTGGAGTCGAGTCGGTTGAATGCCAGACTGCGCGGAGACACTACTGGCATCGGTGAACGGGGGTATGTAGCGGTGCCTGGTGTCTTGGGGAACGCGCTGGGTGTCATCGGGATCATGCTGGGTGTCATCGGGAACATGCTAGGCGACTTCAAAACCATATCCTCATATGCCTTCATGGTTTCTTTCTCTTCACGTTTCTCTTCGCGCTCGGCAAGTTCTTCTTTGGTGATGAAGCAATTTTGGACGGCGATGCCTAGTTCGAATGTGTAGAGGACTCTGTGTAGGGGCGAAGTTGTTAGCGTCATTGCGAGGGAGGGTGGCTGTCGGAGCTTACATGAGTATTATGGTGAATGCGAAGAATGCCTTTGCTTGCTGGCAATATGTGACGTTACTTCGCTCGTGGGCAACACTGCAGCTCTTGGTGATGTACCACGGTGGCCCGGGTTGGGGATGTTCGGGGTCCGATGTGTCGCTGCCAGCTTGCCACGCGGCAGATAGGCAGTAGATGACCACCAACCCGACTTGAACTATAGCCAATCCGACTGGGTATAAGAGTTGAAGAATATGGAGAGGAAACTTGGTGATCACGATGAAAACGCTCAAGATGGAGATAACGAGGTTCCAGTCCGAAGTACTATCAGGTTATCAGCCATCCGCTCTCGTTCGTCATTATACGCGGAAACCATTGTAGAAGACGAGCAGACTTACAAGGAGTCCCAAACTTTCGGAGTCGAGTATGATCGATAATTGGCAGCAGCATAAACAGCTCTATCAGGAGAGCTGTTGAAGCCATTATCGTAGCCGTCTTGCCATAACTTAGTCCGATACCGATCATGCGCAGCAATTCCAGTAAATGTGATGATCGGGATTATTACCGCTAGCTCCACAGCCATCAAAATGTAGATCAAGTTGTGGTTGCGGTACTGCTTCGGGATATACATGGTGCTCGAGGATTTGGCCTCTCAGACCAGGTCGCCGAAAAGTTATCAAACGTATAATTTGATTCTGGAAGGGTGAGCCGAATCCAAGGGTGACTGAGGCCAGACCGGCTGGCTGAGCATTCAGTGCACTTGCATCGGAAACCAATCGGTCGGATTTGAGAGAAAAGCGAGAAGATGAAACAAGCACCAAGAGAAAAACAGTCGAGAAAATCAGCCCAGGGAAGCGCCCATAGTTATAGAGTAAAAGAGGCTGGCCCCAAGACCTCAAGTCTTCCATCGACTCCGGGCATCAGGAGAGGGGCAGCTTTGGCGCTTCAATGACAAGCAAGAACGCTGACAGGCGTGCCTTGAGAGTTGCGATGTTTCCCAAGCATGCATCTGGCCAATGCTTTTTGTCGAGCAAGCGCCAGCATTGACGCAAGTTCAGGGCTGTCCACCAATGGGGCGGCAGAAGATGAATATCGGCGCTGGGTCGTCACACACTAAAGTAGCCCGTGTGATGGAAGTGTCGATCTGCAGGCTCAAGAGTGGACGGCATCTGGTCATGAAGGCCTGCCCATCGATTCAATTGGCCTCACTTCAACTTGAGGTCAAAAATGAAAGGTTCGCGCCTGATAGTTTCTGGCGGAGGTGTTCCGTTGCAGGCGAAGAGAGACAAAAAACAAGCAATTTGGGCGATCTCAAAGCGGAGTTGTCAGGAATTAAGGACCGTTCTGTAATTCTTTGACATACTGGGCGCATCTTGATTCGACGAAAGTGATGACGGTATCCTTCGAATGACAGAAATGCTCGAACCGAGCGGATAGGTTGAGAAAACAGGTCATAAGCGATGCGTTGCGTACGAATGAGTACCTTAGATATAGCTTCATTCAAAATAGAGCGGAATGTCATGTGCAATTAGGTAATCATGTACAGAACGTCATTCGATTGAGCTGAGCTTTTCCACCTTGTTACGATACAAGCTTCAAGAAACAGACTGTTGCTTTTAGATAATTGAAACTACATCCAGCGCCTATTTGCTTCTGTATGCAGATTTCACAACTGTGCCGCCGCGTGCATCCCTCTCGCACTCCACATGCTTGTGCTTCTCAATTGCTTCCTCGGACTATAATCGGGCGCCAGATGAGCTCCCCGACATCAAAGAAGGGTTCGATCCCTCATACAGTGCGCACAGCCGCAGAGCCCCGGCAGAATAGACTGTTCCCTGTCCGGCTGTCGCACATCGAACAGGCCAATCCTACAACACGGCTCCTGCAACTCACTATACCAGCTAGTGTACAAGATCCCGAATCGGAGGATCACGTGGAGGAGTCTCAAGAAGATCATGTATGCCAACCTCAATGGCCCCCTACTTATGATAGCTTATCCTATCGCTTGGTATAGCATCGATCGGTTAACAATTTGTCGCAGACCGGGCAACCTGAACCCCTCACATTCTTCCCTGGTCAATGGCTAGACGTCCATATCCCTTCCGTGACTAATGCCGGCGGGTTCAGTATCACATCAACGCCTGCAGATGCCCAGGTGTTCCCTTCATTGGAACCTTTGGATGAGCTTGCCCCGGCGGATGAATCTGTGGCTCCTCCCATAGACCCCAGGGGCCGCGAACCTTATATAGAGCTGGCTGTTCAGAACGCCCCATCGAATCCCGCCAGCGCATGGCTCTGGCGACCCAAAGAAGAGATTTTGGGCAAGGAACTGAGAATCCGCGTTGGCGGTAGTTTTATCTGGCCTCCCTCAGGCGTGAAGCTTGAAGATATTCAAAATGTTGTGTTTGTTGCCGGTGGAGTGGGCATAAAGTGAGTCTTAACATACCGCAATTGGTTGGACAGTAAGGGCCTTGGGTTAACCATCTATTAGTCCTCTCATCTCGATGCTCTCCCATTTGAACAACAACGATGAAAACCCTAACCTCTACCGCCACTCTTTAAACATCCATATTCTCTACTCCTCCAAGCTCCCAAGCGCGACAACGCCAGAATCGGCCCTCGACCAGATACTATTTCTCCCGCGTTTGCGCGAGATCATCCGTTCTCAATCCCAGTTTCACCGCTTGCGTATCACCCTCGACCTCTTCCTGAGTAATCTCCAAGATCAATCCTCTCCGCTTTTAGTTCAACCTCCGGAAGACCTACCAATTCACCCACGCCGCATCAACGAAGATGATCTCCGTAAAGCGGTATCCGGAACAGACGTGAAATTCGCCCCCAGAGAAACAGTGTGCTACGTATGCGGACCACCTCAAATGACCGACGAGGTCGTCAATACTGCCACCGAGCTCCTAGGCGGGCAGAAAGAACGCATCTTCTTCGAGAAATGGTGGTAGACCTAAGGTACTTAGTTGGAACACAAAGGGCTCTCAAAACTACCTCACTCTCATTACTGGCCAGCAATACTCAATTCGACGCATCGAACCCTCTCAGAGCCTCAACCTAAACGCGTTCAGCTGTTCAAACGGCGCGTCCGCATTGGCCAAGAATCCCAAAGTGGATTTTGGCGATTCTTCGACATCCAAGGTCATCTACAACTTCTCATTGGTCCGGAGCTTCACCACCAGGTCGAGACTTCTGGATCAAGGTTCTATCCACGCAACACCACCATGACAGTGAATAAACGTTTCATGGACAAGTCCAGACCAACTTAAACGTGTCATTGGCTCCAGGTGTAAATGTGGATTTTGGCGATTTGTTGCAGGTTTAGGGTCATGTGATCACAGGTTGTGTACTTGCCATATTTTGAAATTGATATCACTCCTATTTACAAAATACAAACCCTTGCAAGGGCATGACGAAGACCAACATTCTAGATAGCTGAAAGCGACTTATATCTGAAATCACTTAAACTATCGAGCCTCCCACGGAAGCATATTCCGTCCTCCTGTTTGCTCCAAGTATACAGGTACATCATTTGAGGCAGTCAGATACCCGAGTAAGAAATTACGAGAGGTGTTACTACGGTGCCCCCGTTCAACTCAAGACTGACCATGGTATATAAAATATGACATCAGGATGAACTTTTGTGCAATTTAAAAGGCTTTTTCTTACGTATATAAGACGTGAAGTTTAATCTGGCCCTTTCACCGACCCACCATCGACAATCATCATCTCATCGATCCTGGAATCCGTGTCGCCATACTCTAGTCGCTTGTACGTCACGACCCGTCCTGGGTTCATATCGAAGTCGAAGAACCTCACGCGACGGATATAGCCGCCGTAGCCTCCGTAACCACCGAATCCAGCACCACCTCCGTAGCACATCCAAAGTGACGGTTTCTGGGCCGCGTCTTCGCTGAGTGCGCAGAAGTCGTTGGCATGGTCACTATGGGAAATTAGTAACGAGGAATACGCTTTCATGATGGAAGCCATGATTAGGTACTTACTGTCCACAGCCAACAAATAAAATTCCTTCTTCTTGGAGAGCATCCTTGAATCCCGAGTTGAAACCTGGTGCAGTAGATGGCTCCGACCAATTTCCTCGGAAGTAATTTCCGCTCTGGGCAAATTCGGGTAGCGGGATGTGAATGAATGCCATGTTCATATGCATATAAGTATACTCGTAGTGTTTGTTTTTCAGACCTTGGGCGGTATTCTTGAACCAGCGGATTTGGTTAGGCTTAATCCAATCGTATCCCCGGAACTGTCGTTCATCCGGTGAGTATGAGTGCGAGTCGAGGAGGTAGAGCGTTAGAGCAGAATGATCCGTGTTTCCACGGCCTAGCACTTCCACAAAATAGTTTCCAACGCCATCCACATCTTCCGGACCAGCCGACGATAGCGAGTATGGCAACTCTTCCAGCATAGCCATGGATTGATGGCGATCTAGGTCACCTTCATCGTCGTGATTCCCAAAAATGGCAGCGTAGGGGATTTTGCGGTCCACCAGCAGCTTGACAGACTTGTAAAGAGGACTCTGTGCATCTTTGGAGGTTTCACCGTTCACCTGGTCTCCGCTCAAGATAACCAAATCCGGTTGCTCCTCATCCAAAAGTCTCTCCACAAACTCCAGCGTTCGTGGATCTGCCTCACATCCTTGACCGGGGACAAGCTCAGGGGGCACGGCGTCCCGGCAGTGCCCAAGACCGGTACTCAGGTGTAAATCTGCCAGCTGCATAATCTTGAAACGACCATTCTCGTTGATCCTCGGTACCGGCTTCTTGATCTTCAATGGGACTCCCCTCCGGACGGTAATCCGAGCTTCCAGCGCCTCCGTCCCACTATTCAGTAATACCGGGGTATCCTTAACCTCCCAACCGGCTCGAGGATCCACCGCATCGGCACCAAAAAGAACATCAACGGAGGTTATTGCGCTGTGAGAGTCGCTCGCATGTCGTTTCGCCGTCCTCTTCAGCCATATTCCGTTCGGTCGCTGTTCCCACTTGATTTTATCCTCTTTTGGATCTTCGTGGAACTCTGGGGCAAGCCGGCTGATTTTCAAGTCAATGACGACCTTGTCCGTAGGGAGAAGGTCCTGTTCTTTCTTTCGCTGAAACTGAACGTAAGCAGCGGAAGTCCACCCCGTTCGCAAATACAAGTCCTTCTCCACCCGTGTCCAGTCTGGTGACGAGGGCTTGCAGCCCGACAGGAGGCTGAGGACCGAGCAAGTCACCACGGTCACATCGGTGATGACAAAGCCCGAATAGTGTGAGGGGAGATGGCCGTGGATTGAGGCTGGGAGGACACGGAATCTGCTATCTAATGCAACGATAAGAAGTAAAATGACGATAGCAAAAATTGCGAGTTGTACGCCCGCGCGAACCTGTGGGGGAAAGAAGAAAGTTAGTATGTTCGTTCATATCGGTCTATGCTCCGCCAGCTAGGGAAAGCGGCTCAAACGGAGGGTTTCATACAAATCGGCGTGTCATGATCGTCGATAGCACCCCTGGCGAGTTCTAAGCGTGTGCAGAACAGCCGGGTGCTGGAGCATGATGGGACTCGAGCCTTGATGACACACAGTGCGTTCGGGGGCTCGCGCGAAAAGCTCAGTCCGAGTAGCAGGCCATCTCAAGGGGTCGTGACTCGTCCGGGGTGAAAGGAGTCTGGACCAAGGGCCAAGGGCCGTGCTCAGCTAAAATAGAAGGCGGTCACATGCCAGCCGTGGCAACTTGGCCGGAATACGCCCTCTAGTCCTCTACCAAATAGATTAGGGGGCGGTTTCTGGTTTAGAGAAATATATGCTGATACTCTTTATGTCTATTTCTATTGTATCTCCATATATTGCACTCAAAGGAATAACCGGCCTTACTCCTTCTGCTGCTTCTTCACCACCGTCTTGCCGCTGAGGATGTCCATCGTCGTGGCAAGGATCGAGGACCAGTTCTCGAAGACGGTGTAGGGTGTCCCTTTTCGCTCGCAGTAGGTGATTAAATCTGGGCAAGGTTAGCTGCTGTAAGTCGCCAAGAGAAGTTCCGTATGAACATACCCTTTCCAGCCTTGGCGAACAAAAGATCTGTCTCTGATGCAGCGGACAAATCTGAAACGCCATCGCCAGCGTAGAGCAGCGTTGGACGCTCGCTGAATGGCACCGCAGCGTACGGCTTGATCTCCAAGGACTTGTCATGGCCGAAGTGGCTAGATTCACATGTCAACCCTCTCCAGCAGAAAATCAACCTCATCAGTCATACCTGTCATCGTGGTACTTAATCTGCCATCCACCGGGGGAGTTGATGTTCTTTCCATCGCGGCTTTCAACATCATTGGCGACGATCGTGAGATGGTCGTCGAGCTTATGACCAAGAAGAGTCTCCAATAAAGTCTTGATGACAGGGACCATGCCAGAGGACAAGATCACAATGGGCACATTGTTTTCCTTAGCCCAGTAGTAGAAGTCGGTGAAGTGGGGGTCCAGGCGCATGTTCGTTTTGAGGATCTCGAGGCATTCATTGAAAGGGGTCTTGATGCTATCGAGCATGTCCCGGAAGGAGTCACTAACGAGGCAGAACATGAGTACCTTATAGTCTGAAATCACTGTGGTTGCGCGATTTACCGGAAGGTGGCCCTGTTTTCGAGGACGTCAACGTTCCCCTGGCGGCGCTTTTGCTGCCCAAAACCGAGATTATCGGTCTGGCAGAGGCAATTGGGTCAGCATACCGGAGTAGATGCGACAGGCAAAGGGCAAGGGATCGGTACCATAAAGTCATTGCCTAGAATAAATTGTTGATTAGCAATCGATATCAAATCAACCCCGCGAAGTCAACTAAACTCACTATCTTCGAGAGTGATGGTCCCATCAAAATCCGAAAAAAAAATGATCTTGGGGTCGGTGGTTAGGTAGGGGAGAGTAGCGCCCATGGTGGCGGAGTGTTGGAGTAGTTGTTGAGGTGCTGGAGGGAGACAGAGTCAGCCATTTTGGGACAATACGAGGGGGACCCGAGGGCGATCAGAGAGGTTTCAAGACAAATCGCAGGTAGAAGAATGGAAGTTGTGGCATACTTAACGGGGAAGAGATGAGGAGGTTGCGGGAGAGAAGAAAGAAGAATGTCCACCGAGCAAGGTGCTCAGGACTCAGGATTTATAAACCCTTCCAGCAGGGCAGATGCCATGCCAGTATGGAGTAGATTTCATCATGCTGGGGATAGAGCCTGGGCCCCTGCGGATCGTCCTTAACGATGGTGGACTTCGGTGGGGCTTTGGCTGATCCCATGATTTTTCTTCCTTGATCCTTCCGCTTCTTCTCCACGACATGACAGCAAATAATGGCGCGCGTGCTGAGATCCCTACAGCAATTCCTAGGATTAACTCCGTCATCTTCGCCTTCACCGTCATTCCGGGGCCGTTTCTCCCGTTCAATTGATACCGATTTCTCCTATTTTCGAGGTACTGCTTCTCGACTGCGCCGTCCGCCCTGTACAAGCCCAACCTAAACTGACCGATCCATATCATCGCAGAGGGCGACCATGTCATGGTCTTTGGCCCCAAGAAAAAGGCACCGTTGTTAGCCGGGCCCCTCCAGAAGGGTCAAAAACTCCAAACAGCGCGAGGGCTTCTGGAACATGACGAGATTATTGGCCGAAGAGTTCGCGATCTCGTGTCGACGCACAATGGTTCGGACTTCTCTCTGGCTACCCTCAATAGATAGCTAACAATCTCTAATTAGGGTCGAAGTGCCGAGTCATACCCCCTACCCTCGATCAATATGTGGCATTGACACCGCGCCACGTAACGCCGGTACTACAACAACACCTCTTCCCGTTGCCCACCTCGAACCCGAATTCCGTTAACCAAACCTCACTATAGATTTACGCTAAAGACGCAAGCGTCATAGTCTCCTACCTTGATATAGATGTTGCGCCTCCAGGTGAGGGCGACGACAGCAGGCCACCGCTAGAGATCCTCGAATCCGGAACAGGCCATGGCGCTCTGACGCTCCATTTATCGCGCGCAATTCAAGCCGCTAATTCCCTACCACCTCCAATCCCGAAAGTATCCCAGGTGAAACACCTACAAGAACGCCCAGCACGACCGGACAACGACACAAAGGACACCTCGAAATGCCCGCAAGATGGACCCGAGACCGAAGAGAAGGAAATAGACCCATCACAACAGCAATGGGACGCATGGCGTGCCCAACGCAAAGCAGTCATTCACACCGTCGAAGTCTCACCCACTTTCGCCAAACACGCAGAGAAAATAGTCCGCGGGTATCGCCGCGGCATCTACGCCGGCAACGTCGACTTCTACGTCGGACGTGTCGAGCACTGGATTTCAGCCCAAAAACAACAACATACACCACCCACCTCCATCATCTCCCTCATTAAATCGAAGTCATTCGAACCCTTCCTCACGCATGCAATCCTCGACATGCCCTCCGCCCACCTACGTATCCCCCACGTCGCCCCGATCCTCAAACCAAACGGTATACTAGCGGTCTTTATGCCCAGTGTCACCCAAATCGCAGACTGCGTCGATCTCATCCGCAAACAGGGCATTCCACTTGATCTAGATAAAGTTGTTGAGCTCGGCTCAGGGCTTAGTGGCGGAAGGCTTTGGGACGTTCGGGTTGCGACAAAGAAGTCGAAGGCTGACCCGGGGTGGGATGGCTCAATTTTGAGCGATGTTGAGCCCGGGACCGCTACCGGCGGAGAACCCTCTGGAGAGGAAGGAAGTGTGCAGGAGAAAACACAAACTCCAGAACCCGCTAAAGCCTCAGAGGATGTCCTTGTTTGCCGACCAAAGGCTGGGACTGTGGTTGTGGGTGGAGGATTTGTGGGCATTTGGAGAAAAATGCAGGGTGTTCCGGGTGATGCCGCCTTGTAGCATACCTTTCTCTTCTCCTTTGACCTTGTATTATATAGCATATACTGTTTTATATTAACTCATGGATAAAATGTACTTATAAGTGTGACGTGTGATTGCAAGGGGAGCGGCCCGACCCTCTAGAGAATTACCTATGCGAGATATATAACAAATGCGTGGAGTGCAACCATCAGGTACTACCTCCATCACTCTACAGTACGCTCTACAGGGTAGTACAAGAACAGCAGTATGATTAGCGACCGTCGAGAAAGATCATCAAGTTATAATCAAATCCTAACACATACCTAGAGGTACCAAGAGCAAAGAAGAAAAAGCGAAAGATAACTTGACCACGCCGTTGAGTACTCACTTTCCAAGAAGATGATACGCAGTTTGGACAGCAAATTCCCTCTGACAACATAAGCGGGAACGACAAAAAAAAGGACACGAAGAAAGATACGTAAGAAGACAGACAGGAAGAGGAGAGAAATCAGGAATCAGGAATCAGGAGAAACTGAGAGTGAACACCGCAGACACACGCAAAAGCCCCCCAAAGAGAACAAGAAAATTCCGAGATAAAAAGAACAGGACAAACCGTGCTACACAAACACCAGTCTTCGTAAGATTCGACATGCTCCCATGGTTGGTGAACCGCTCAGTTCCGTTGCGGTCCAAAATCCGCCTCCACAACCTTGCCCTTTTTACCTTTAACTGAAAACTCCGCGAACAATGCGATATGATCACTTGGGAAATGATAGTTAGGGAACCCGGGTACCCTCTGTAAATAGTCCTTGTCCACTTCCCCGAGTAACGCCGATACGTGTACAGAATTCGATGTATACCAGATGTAGTCCAGTATATCCTTAAAGTCTGGGGTGTAATTCGTAAAGCTCAGTTCGCCGATAGAACTGTACGCCGACTTGAGCTTGAAGGGGTGCGTCATGCCGACTTTGCTCAGGTTTCCGTACATCCTCTTCTCTAGGTCCGGATGTTCTTCAACCAGTCGTCCATTCGCAATGAGATTGTACGCCGCAGAACCCGGTGACGAGTTGAAATCTCCACACATGAAGAGCGGAATTTGATCACCGCTATCGTATTCCGCCGACGGAGCGGGCTCGGGCATGGTCTGCTCGCCTGCAGCATCCGAGAAGCGGAACGCAGTCTTTTCAGTGCAAGGAGCCCATTTAGCGTACCTTTCCGAGTGCTTCGTAATCTCCTCCATAAGAATGGCTGTTTGTATCAATTTGACATCCTTGAAGGCGGGATCCCAGTACAGATGCGCGTTGACAATGATGAACCGAGATCCAGTTTGTCGGTTCTCCAAGAAGATGATAACGGCAATGTGGTCTTTCTGCCATAACCGGTTGTAAATATCGTCTTGACCTTTGGCATCCGGTCTCCGTACTGCCGTCTGACCAAAGTTGATCACCTGCTTGTCGAGAAGAATGAACTTGCTTCCCTTATAAAAGGTAGCGCACCCATCAACTCCCTTCGCATCATCCTCCTGCATCCCCATGGCCCTTCCTCGTGGCCAGTACACACCCTTGTAGTCACTATAGGCCAATTGCTCCCTGAAGAATTCGTTGTAGCTACCTTGGTCGATTTCTTGGAGGCAGATGATATCCGAGTCGTGAGCCCTCAGCTCATTCAAAATGGTTTCTCTTCTGAATTCCCAAGAGAGGACGCGGGAAGGTGCATAGCCGTAGTGTGATTGGGTCGCGGAGGAATCGCAAAGAGTGTTGTAGGAAAGAACGGAGATTTTGTCGGAGAAAGAAACTGCAGTCTCATCAAGAACGAGCCAATCTCGGCCGGGTGGAGTGACATGAACTTCTGAGAATAATCAAAATCAGCAAAAAGGCCCGTTGTGATTGGAATTAAGCAATGATACGAACCTGGCATCTCTTCCTTTAGATATTTGATCAAAGCTTTAGTGCCCTCCTTCATAATCTGAGACTTCAAGACGTCCTCCAGCGGATTGCCTTCTATTCCCAGAATCTCCAATCGGTAGAGATATCCCATCTCATAAGGAAGGGTGCGAATGTTGTTATCAAACAAGAGGAACTGCTTCAAGTTCGTGAGCATGCCGATTTCGTCGGGGAGCACACTGAGTTCGTTGCCCGACAAATCCAAATGGGTAAGCTTCCGCAGCTGTCCAATCTCCGGAGGGAGCACCTTCAACTTGTTGTGATTCAAATAGAGTTTTTCCAAGAAAGCATAGTTGAACAGCGACGGCGTCAGGGCCCGGAGTCCTTGGCCACCGAAATCCAGTGCATGCCAGCCCTGCCGTGAGGCAGCCTTCGTCTTCGCAGTCCCGTTCTTCCAGTTGACCCCATTCTCCTGAGCTTCCGGCTGGCTGGGTGCGATCTGAATGCCCTTGGTTTGCTGTGCTACGGCCCGGGCATAGTAGTGTGGTGAGCTCGCCTGCCGGGACTCGGCGGCCAGCTGGAGCTGCTGTTGCCAATGTTCGTTCATAGATTCGTCAAGATCTTCGTCAATATTGGGATGCGTTCCATTATGGATGTGGCTAGGGGTGAAGTGCGGGGTAGTGGACGTCAAAGCCCCGTTGGAGAAGTTATGCTGGTGGCCGACGTGCTGGGGAGGCTGGTTGTGATGAGCGTGGTGATGTGGTTGCTGTGCGGGGTGTGGATGGTGCGACTGTGTCTGAAACTTCGGGATCTGCATACCAAACCGCTGGTGGGCCTGGCCGCCATTCATGATGACATGCTGTTGTTGGTGTGTTTGGCTGTACATTACGAAGGGATTGAGAGCAGCTGCTTGGCCAATCGGGGGCGATCGCGAGGGGGACGGGGTTTCGTGGTTGAATTTCAGCCGTCCAGTCGGGGAACCTGTGCCGTTGCGAAGAAGGTGGCGTTGGTGAGAATGCTGTTGCGTTTGGAAGAAGTACTGCCCGGCCCCAGGCTGCTGGAACCTGTAGGTACCATCTGCCATTTAACGCGGCAGATGAAACCTTGTGTTATTTGTGTGAGGGGGTGTTTCGGAATAGATCCGAATTCGAAGCACCAGGGAGACGGCCGTAGCAGGGGAGAGAGGAGTCGGGGGTCGGACACGTTCTCTCCTTCTCTTCAACATGGGGTCCTGGAATAGAACCACCCCAGAAAAAAGTGACAGCTAAACAGACGGCCAAAGCGATGTCACCGCTAGCAATGGGCTTCTCCGCTGGGGACTGACTCTGAATCAGAAGGAAGGTCTAAGGATCGGACGGTAGAGCCGGGGTTGGGGGATCGAGTCACGGCAGAGAGAGATCGCGTTCACGCAGAAGCCTAGATCGGACGTTAGACGGGCTCCCCAAATAATTGACAGTTAGCGAATAAGGCTGTGGGCACACAATATGCAATCAGACGATAAAGTAATGACGGTAGCGGTCAGTCGAGATGAGGTTCTTTGGCGCTTGAGCGTGATCCAAGGCGTGAGGTCGCGGGTCACGTGATCGAGTTGGGTGCGCTGTGATTCGCCACCGGGCTCACCTTGGACCAGAGGCTGAAGACCCTGCTTTCATCATCCAACCTGCCAAAGCTTGGTAAGGCCAGATATATTGGTCTCGTTTGGTATCCCTCGCCCCCTTCGTCGTTATTAGCTATATAATGCCTTCTCCCTTGATTCTCAGACAATATTGAGTCCTATTGAGTCCTATTCAGTCACCGGATCCTCTTGGACAATGAATACAGGAGGTGCAGGTGGATATCATGAGGACCCCTTTTGAGCCTGCCATCAAAGTCGGGCAGCTTCCAACTTCATACTCCCGGTCGCTCTATAGAAATCGTACAATCATCTCACTAACACATATTCCTCTCTGAAGGTGTCGAAATTAGAACCTGTTTGGTTCCAAGTATGACTCTTATTGAGCTCTTACTCTGGTCGCCGCCACATTGAGAGCCCACCGCTCCAGTGGTAGACCCTCGAAATACAGATGTTAAGTCTTGCTTTACCAGGGAATCTGCCTCCAACAGAGGTCGAATCTCTATTACCGGTGACATTTTTTGGGGGGTACATTGGCATAGGATGGGACGTTTCACCCAGCAAGATGGACGACATTTCTGGCGTTTGTGAAATCCGGCCATCCTTTCTTAATGGGATACGGCTCTAGTGCGTTTGGAACACGCGGCTACGGCCTCCAAGGTGCACAGGGCAGTCATTTGATGTGTGACCGTAGCTGGACCAGAATTACTGATCCTAGCACGGAGATGCTCCCCTGCTACACCGATTCAATCACAAATCACTTAAGGGCCGGCTCCCGAACACGCAATACAGACTTCTAATTTCAGGAGCCAACTGCTATCAGTAGAAGGCGACAACCCAACCGGGCGCCACGGATATGGCCGTACTAGGGTCATACCCAATGGTTGAATAAGTGGGAGCCAACCTGGTCTGATACTGCCCAACCGGAAGTCGGCTATCGGAAGGTACTACTATAGGGCTTATCTTAACTATACAATATCACAGTGATAAGCTCCCCCCAATTCCCGTGTCTTCCCGGGCTACAGGGGTGCAAAAAGACGACTCTAGACCTACCAGGCCCCAGACCCGCATCCAATAAGGGTAGCTTATCTGCTCACATAGAAACTAACACGGGTGATTTTGGCGACCTGGCTCGTGCTAGATAGCGCAATAGGCGTAGCAGCTAGGGTCGTCGCCATACGCGGCCAGTAGTAGAGGTTAGATTATGCGCCGAGCCATGAACAAGGGGAATCCAACAAATCTTGATAAAGCATCTTGGCTGATCATCAACACCGTTGGTGCAGTGTGCTTGCATGCTTGGATTGAAATATCACGGCAGCGCAGACACTATCCTTCGCTAGCTATCTTAGCCTCTAACGACGTCATAGCGACTACAACGGAATGCCCGTCGACTCAGGAAGATAGCCGCTGTCTGAATAGGCAGAAGGTAATCGAATCCAGTGTTCAGGGTCCGGATCATGGACTAGAGGGGTCGATCAACATCAGCTATGCAATGAGGGGCCGCGGTGTTCCCCTGTCCTAAAATCCCTGCTGTTGCATCAAAGTATTTAACCGGCAAGGCAATGCTGTCGATTTCAAGTTCTCGTGGTTCAGTTCGATTTTCCCTGGAACCCTCCCGAAACCATGAATAATCGGGATGCCCGGTTAGAGTGAGCCCCTCTACCTCTTTTCGGGAGAGTCTTGGATATCAAACCCGAGCACAGATATATATATCAAGACCAGGAGGACTGACCAGGCGCTGGTCTGGCCGAGTCCGCATGATTATGCTTGAACCTGCTCTCCTTGCACAAGCAGCGGCGTTACTCCTTTAGCTACGTCCGCCGACCCTCCCTATCTGTTCAGCGGCCCGGAGGAGTCAGAAAATATGGCCCTGGAGGACTCGATCCTGGCGACATCAATGTTCCCCTACCTCAATCTCGACCAGCTGGGTGACAATGGCTTTCTCTCCTCTCCATGGACGATGTTGGACGACATGGAGTTCGCCTAGTTCTCAAACACAATACCGCAAGGCGCCCAGTCAGGAATACACCCTGGGGCTGGAGATACCACCGGTCGTGATGGTACAAATGCTGAAATTCAGCTGCACAACTCTCTCCCTTCTCATACTATTAGCACACCTAAACGTAAACCGACAGGTCCGGAAATAAGTAGTGAAGAAATCAGCAGCATGGGAGACAGCCAAACAAACCGCTTCCACTCGATTCTCAACTTTCTCAAATCCCTCGGGTTTGCAATAGTTGAGGACATGGTCGTGCAGTATTACACTGCGCAGTTCACCGAGGGATCTCGCGTAGCTCAGGAGCAGAGATTTAGTTGACCGCGCCATCTTCGACGCCTCCTGGCCCGGATTCATCCCGCGTCTGCCGCTTGGAGCCAAAGGGATCACGCTTCCTACCGAGACCAGATTTTGTGCGCTGCTAAAGAATTCTATCGAAATGACTGCCATGCGCTAAAGGGATGGCTTGAGGATCGGGATGAAGTTTTGAACCAGGACGATTGCAGTACTATGCACTAGTTAACTGGGCTATTCGAGGACAAAGTATGTATTGTGTATACTACTCAAGAGTTCCGTACAAGCTACGAATCTTATGTACTGACTGACAAAATGCGATAGGATCCTAACCTTCTGTCGCTTCTTACGGCGATTGCCACTGCAGTGGATATCCATCGTCCTCAGACGTGCTTGGATGAGTTGATATGCGTTGTCGCTAGGAGAGAAGATGTCCTCGAGTGACTATAGTTCAAGGAGCTAGCGATATAGCGAAATATGTCACTACTCAGCTGGATACTATATGCGTATGACAATGTAACTGAACATTCGGGCACTGATATATAATATATGTATGTACACATGCGCTCCACCGGTACCTTACATCATCTTGTCAGGCCCTAGGCATGCCTGACACCTTTATCCTGGTATCTCGGAGTTTTCCGATTGGTCCAGGGTTTGATATGGACGCTTCTGCATTTATGCGCCGCACAATAATCTCGTACCTCTCCGTCAGTTCTTCGCCTACCAGTAGTATATCCTCCCGCTTTGATACAAACAACAGGAACGCAGCCTGCCACCACCATGTCGACGGTGCGTTTCCATACGCCTGTCCACTACTCAGCACGGCGATACTCTGGACAACGCACTTTGTAAGATATCGCCTAGTATTTCTGGCTTGGTCCTAAGTTTTAGCCTGAGTCTCGTGCAGCTAATTCAATTTACCGTCCAACAGTTAACGGAGGTAGAGAGTTCTATGAATGGGACGGAACGCGTCCACGAATATACCAAACTGGAATTAGAGGCACCGCTGGCCATGGGATCCGTGCAGCCGGCCTGGCCCGAACAGGGGCAAATCACCATTGAGAATGTTGCGATGCGCTACCGGTCAGGGCTTCCCTTGATCCTTAACGGGTTCAACCTGGCCGTTGTGGGAGGGGAACGTATTGGAATTATAGGCCGCACTGGAGCAGGCAAGAGCTCGATCATTTCAACTCTGTTCTGCCTGGTCGAGCTGGCGGAGGGCTCTATCACTATCTATGGAGTGGATATATCTCAGGTCGGCCTGCATGAATTGCGTTCTCGCGTTTCAATCATTCCTCAAGACCCAACCTTCTTCCGCGGAACAGTACGGTCTAGCCTAGACCCATTCAATGAGCACGCAGACGCTGAGCTTTGGGATGCATTGCGTCGAAGTTATCTCCTAGATCTAAAGGACCCCCATGAGCTAGAAAAACGCACCGACCCATTAGAGCAACAGGCTCACTGCAGCGCGGCGAGGATTGCGCTGGATGGACCGGTGGAGGAAGAAGGATCCAACTATCCATTAGGGCAGCGACAGTTTCTGGCATTTGCTAGGGTCCGGGGCAGCTAGATTATCGTTATTGATGAAGGAACGAGCTCTATTGACGCGGAGACCGATATGAAAGTCCAGGAGACAATCGTCTCCAGCTTTCGGGGCAAGACGCTGTTGAGCAAAGCACACCGGCTCTAGACAGTGATTGGATACGATCGCATCTGCGTCATGGACCAGGGCCAGATTGCAGAGCTGGGTTCGCCGTTGCAGCTGTGGAACCAACATGGCATCTTTCGTAGTATGTGTGAGCGAAGCGGGATCCGGATGGAGGATATTGAGGCTGCTAGCTAGACGGATATGGAACACCCATATATACGATAGATAGAATTGAGGATCGATGGGTCCAAATCTTCCACGAGGGTTACGCAGAATATAATAACGTTTCTTGTTCAAAGCAGTGACAGGGAAACTAAAGAAGAGAAGGAAGAAGCTAACAAGTCCGGTGGTACCATGTCACATAATCAGCTCCAACAGGATCACATTTTAATGCCTCCCTACTCAACAGCATACAGATAGTGAAAGAGAAGCTCCATGCAGACAAAAACGGGGTGCTGAATTATTGTGGAAATTTCTCTAAAAATGCCATATATCATTTGAGGTATCGACCCTAATGAGAATACACCACACCTCACTCCATATCATCGCGAACTGCTGCACCCCCTAGCTCATCTTCATCGACTAACGGTATAAAACGGAAATCCACAAAGCTCACAGTTGATCCGGGAGCGTCTCTTGCAGAGCGTGCGCCATAGCTTGTAGTAGTAGACCCAGGCGTGTCGAATTCGATCATGAATTGAAGGCTCAAAACGCCCTGCCGATCACCGCGTATGCTCACTTTGTTAGCTACAGCCATGGCACGGGACGCTTTCTGGATGTAGGCAAACCGAAAGTCTTGTTTTAAGCGAGACCCCATTGAGGAAGGCGGACTGACGAGGAAGGTTTCTGTGACAGTGGGGGCAAGTTTGGCTCTCGTAGCTCGTGATCGAGCCGTTCCGTCGTTGGTCAGTACTTTGCGATGCGTATCGGATTGTGTTCCATTGTTTTGGCCGTCTTTTTCGATTGAGAATTCCACTGAGGACTCGCTGAATGGGCCTCCAGCGCCGGAGAGGGTAAAGAATGGCTCTTGTTTTGCGGATGCGGAGATTTTCAGGATTTTCGGATTTGTTGCACCGAGCTCGGTGATTGCATTGTGTAGCCAAGCAGAGCGCATGATGATCTTCATGATGATGCCATCGCGCTGAAATGGAATGTCTAGTTCACCCCCGTCGGGCTCGTATGTTGTTAACTCGCAAACTGTTTTGACGCTAGTCTCAGCTAAGGTGATGGTCAGGGGGGAGCCGTAGTTCGAGTACTGGAAGGTACAAGAACGATTGAGAAGTAAAGCAGGTGCTGTAAATGCGCTAGATGCGGAAACGGTTGAAGGCTGGACGCTGGCTGCCCTGCTGGAGCTGACGGCTGATGATTCGCCTACACCAAATATCTTTAGTGTTTCCAACAGAGCCGATAATGAAACAACAAAGCAGGGGTAATTTGAGCCTTCTGGTTCCGTGTCTTCCATTGTAATATCATCTTCGTTATTGGAGGTGGTAGGCGGATTGAAGGTATAGGTGGTGAAGAGGGCTTTGTCCAGGAACGCTAGCCCTTGCACCACTCGCCCTTCCTCCACAGCAAAGCGGATGCCGTCTGGCATTATTTGTACGGTAGAATTTTGCGCAAAGCTAATGCAATGAAGTATGGTGTAAAGTTGGTTTGCGTTGCTAGAGACTGCAGTGAAGATAGGCCCGGTTTCCGCCATGATTTCGGTAGGTAGAGGTATAGAGTAGTACGAAGTAAACACCGGATATTTATTGTATAGAATGCTCGGGTGAGAAAACTTCCGGTGCTTCTAGTGATACAGCTTTGCTTCTCTTTCAAATCTCCAGAGAGTCATACATTGAAGTATGTAAGCAGAAGATGTCACTTAAACGTAGACACCAACGGCACAAATCATATACACAGCTCCGAAGCTGAGGGGCGACGTATTAGCGAATGTCAATTCGATGGGGTGGGGGTCCGTATTACCCAAAAGCTAGAGATGCCGGAGCACCAAGGGACACAATGGTTGGGAAGGATCGGTCTATACAACATGGATGATTAGAAATGCGGGTGTTATGTTAGCTATCGTCATAGTTAAGGGTACTAACTCAGTCCGAAAAGCCCACTAAGAATCAAAGCTGACAAAAGGTTAGCAATTGACAATTTTACGAAGTGATTGCTCAGACTCACCGAGCAGCAGAAGGGTAAAGCCAACAGTAAACTGGCTATCTTTCGAAATGAGAGGAGTATAAGGGCTTGCAGAAGCTGCCTCCCAGACCTGGTTTAGAGACATGAGTAAGGTAAATGCAACTCAGACCGGCAAGATTCCAAATGAGAGATAGGCGCTGCAGACAGAATGCAGCTAAAACATTAAGCAATTGAAGTTGAGAATGCAAGCCATCACAACAGAGAGCACCAAGACTGGAAGCTCCTGGAGCTTCATGGTAAAGTCGATCTGGCCCGACCGGGAGCGGATCATTGTGGCTCCGACCCCTCCCCGGACCAGTTATCATGGGACTGACGTCGAGTTCGCGACAGCTTGATTGCACCAGTCTAGTCCCGTATTCGCTGTTCATAATGATTGAAAGTGAGTATCAAGCCCTTGAACTATGTTTCTTTTTGTTACGAGAGCTCTATAATGACCGAGTACAGGCCCAAGTATAAAGCGGAAAGCCTCCTCGGAGGCTCTTTCCCCAGATTCCCAACAGGCGAGCAAGAAGGCTCGCACAGATTCCCCGGAGAGGGAATTAAAGGTCTACAGTTGTCTCAATATATTTATATACTTGCCTGATGTACTTGGAACTAATGTGTCTCTTGTTCAATAGACCGAAGATGATCCGTTGGAAAAGCCAGCAATGCGAATCGTTCCTTTTCCCGAGAAGGTGAGCCGTGGACAATATTCGGTATGAGGGCAACTCTAACCTCAGTTATAGCCTGCAGTTCTAGAGGAGCGTCGAGGCGAGATAGAATTTCGAGTGGTAAACAACGATGGTTCTCGCGATAGCTTCGTTGTCCTCACCGGGTTGAAATGCATTTTCCAAAAGCAGCTGCCCAAAATGCCAAAGGACTATATTGCGCGATTGGTTTATGATAGGTCGCATCTCTCAATTGCTATTGTCAAACATCCACTGGAAGTTGTAGGGTTCGTGTAACTCCTGGAATCCTGTGGCCAGTCTGTTTTCGCTAACCTTGATTTAGAGGCATAACCTACCGGCCGTTCAATAGTCGCAGGTTTGCGGAGATAGTGTTTTGTGCCATTTCATCTGATCAGCAAGTTAAGGGATACGGCGCGCATCTGATGTCGCACTTGAAGGTATCTCAACTGGAAGCGTGTTCACTCTTGTTGAGTATGTATGCTGACATCGACGCGTTCAGGACTACGTCAAGGCGACATCGGACATCATGCACTTCCTGACCTATGCGGATAACTATGCGATTGGATACTTCAAAAAACAGGGGTTCACAAAGGAGATTCAACTGGACAGATCTATATGGATGGGGTACATCAAAGATTATGAAGGAGGAACTATCATGCAATGCACAATGCTTCCGAGGATCCGATATCTCGAAATTGGGCGCATGCTACTTAAACAGAAAGAGGCGGTCCATGCAAAAATCCGTGCGTTCAGCAGGTCACATATCATTCACCTGCCGCCCAAAGAATGGAGAAACGGAGCGTGTAAGATCGATCCGTTGAACATACCCGCCATCAAAGACTCAGGATGGTCACCCGATATGGACGAGCTTGCCCGCCAACCACGCCATGGGCCGAATTACAATCAACTCCTACATCTTCTCAACGATATGCAGAACCACAGCGCAGCGTGGCCATTCACGCAGCCAGTCAATCGGGATGAGGTACTCGACTATTATGAAGTTATCAAGGAGCCGATGGACTTGTCAACCATGGAAGAGAAACATGAGAAGGATATGTACCCAACGCCGCAGGACTTCATCAAAGACGCCGCACTGATGTTTGACAACTGCCGACGGTATAATAACGAGAATACGCCTTACGCTAAGAGCGCGAATAAGCTGGAGAAGTTTATGTGGCAGCAGATTCGAAACGTCCCTGAGTGGTCGGTAAGTACAGTTTGTCCCTTTCAAACACGTATCTGTGGTATCCAAGCTAATCCTTGCATAGCATCTGGCCGATGGCCACTGATACAACAGTGCAATATTTGACGGGGAGGCGTTGGATGGCGATTTAGCTGTGTTCGGATTTTGATTATTGTATCACAAGTTTATACCCAGGTTAGCCTGTAGCATTGTGGAGCGTATGTTAGATTTTTTTACTTTTTTTGCCCTCTAAATTTTCTTTATTTAGCCCAAACTACATCAGGGGACGAAGTCAATTGGACTCTAAAACGATGGCTCGTGAGGTATCCAACAAATAATGGTGTGATTACTGGTTGAAGATCTGGATCCCAGGGGGAAGTACGGAGGAGTGCACCAAAAGTTTCCAAAGAGCTAGTAACTACGCTAGTGAAAGGATGTATCATTGGAACCGTTGTACTAGTTAATTACTATGGTAACCGGTTATTCCGACTCATTCTACTAAC